>CAUYQU010071617.1:0-89080 GCA_963574635.1 Cheracebus regulus | reverse complement strand
TTTTATCAGGGCTGCTCTGCCCAGCCAGGAGGCAGCCTAGTCACTGCCTGCAGAGGCTTTGCTGAGCAGCTGTGGGCTCCACCCATCTGCCATGTGAACTTCCCTACAGTCCTGTTTATATGGGTATAGTTAGAACTGCCTCAGCAATGGCGACCCACCTCTATAATGGTGGACTCTCTCTGTAATGGCGGGCTGCCTCGGCAATGGCGGGCTGCCTCAGCAATGGTGGATTATCTCCGTCATGGTGGACTGCCTCGGTAATGGTGGACACCCCTCCCCCACAGAGCTGGACCATCCTAGGTTCAGCTGTGCTTGCTGTGAAACTCTCAATCCAGAGCGCTTCAGATTGCTGTTTTTTTGTAGGGGTGGGACCAGCCGAGCCTGATCACCTGGCTCCCTGCCTCAGAGCCCTTTTTTTTGAGTTGCACAGGTGACTCAGCCTTCCAGGTGTTCCAGTTGCCTGTTGAAAAGGCTCCAGGATCTGTGTGACTTCCCATGTAGCGACCCAGTGCACCAGCTGAAACAGCTGCACTGAGATTCATGGCGCTTTTTTGCCCAGGAATCTCCCGGCCTGGCTCCCTGTTTCAGTCCCCTTTTTTAATCAGTTGAATGGGTGACTCTGTATCCCAGGAGCTCCAATCGCCAGCTAAAACGATGCCTGGACCCGTGTATTTTGTGTGGAGAACCGCCATGCCGGCCAAAACAGCTGCACTGGCCAGCACAGCTGCACCAGCCAAAACAGCCGTACTGGTGACTAATGGGGCTCCTCCACCTGGGAATCTCCTGATCTGTGGGCAATAAAAATCCATCTGGAAACGCAGTGTCCACTAACCCTCTATGCTTTCATTGGGAGCTACAATCCTGAGCTGCTCCTAATCGGCCATCTTGGATCTGTCCAGTCCTAGATGCTTTTTAAGCTCCCTTCACCAGTATGACTCTTGTCCACATTTTTGAAAAGATCACTGCCTTTTCAAGGTAGTGGAGGAAGGAAGCGAAGAGCAGAGCAATGGATGGGGAAATTGATTTGCAGCCCTTGACCCTGTATCAGGAGTTAGGAGTACTTTTCTGTCTTCTTCATGCAACATGTCTTCACAGATATCAGGCAATCCTGGTATTCTTACTGAAAGTGCCAACAACGGTATTCCAAATTCATCAGTTTATTTCCCCTAGCTTAGTGTTCCCCCATCCCAAAAGAAGTTTTAATATGATCCACAGTAAGAAGTACATTTCTCATCATGACCAAATTCCTATAAGTATATAATTAGAACAAGTTTTGTGAAACAACGCTTACTCTTACCATACATAGTGACCTCTCACATTTTCTTAATGATGCTTCTCAAACTTTAATGTGCATGTTCTCTTCACCAGCTAGAGATTTTGTTAAATATGAGGTTCTGATTCAGTATCCACAGTGCAGCCTACATTTTAACATATTCCTGCTTGGATGCTTCTGTTTCTTAGATTGCATTTGAGTAGCAGGGTTCTATTCTGTATTGTTTTATTTAAGTGTTAAATTACTTTCAGGACTCCCAAATGTGTCTGGACTGGCAGTTTGTAAGAGCATTGCTGGTGTATTGGGGCAGCATGCCTATCTAGGATATTCTTGTAAACGTAGACTTACTGTGGAGTGGGTTCATGCTTGGAAGTAGTTTGGCAAGAAACAGGCTTTATCTTCCATATACCAAGACCAGAGAATCATAGAAGTAAAGACATGAATATCTTCCTGAAATTGCTTTTTTTAATTTCAACATTTGATACAGTTAATACATCTATGAAAAATGGAATAAATAAATCCAAGTATTCTGCATAATGAGGACTTATGAATGTGTGTGAAAAGAAAGTTGCAGAAGTTGACTGAAGGTGAATATGGCAATGATGAAAGTATCAAGGGGAAAAAAACATTTCCTGTAGTGTGATCTTCTTTTGTCTGCAATATGAATGCATACTGTCTCAGTCAGAGTTCTTGTTTTCAAGTAACAGAAACCAACTCCAGCTAAATTAATAAAAACAACATTGAGCGATTCCAGAAGAGTAGGCAGCTGGGAGGACCAAAGTTAAAAATGAGCAAGAACCCCTTTAGGGGACTGGAAAAAAAAGAATCAAAGCCATGGTCTCAGAGATGAACCAATCTGGTCAGGCTGTCCCTGCTGAGATAAATGAACTTGAACCATTGTTTTTCTTAGTCTTTGCATCATGCTCTCAAGATCAAAGTCACAGGAGAGAACATTCATTTGGCTGAACTTATGTTTTGCACTCCTTCCTGGCTATTATGAGAAAACAGGAAGGATTTGGGTCTTCAAACTTCCATAGTGGGACAGATGGCCTGATATACCATCCTTCCAGTAGCATAGAAAAGTGGGGAGATGACATCTTCCAAAAGGAAAACAGGATACTACTGGGAAAAGGAAATATTAGGTTGGTGCAAAAGTAATTGTGGGTTTTGCCATTAAAAGTAATCAAAAGTAACGGCAAAGCACACAATTACTTTTGCACCAATGCAATAGATTCTAAGTCATAAATAAACTATACTGGACAAAGCGCTGTGAATTGGTCAGGCCCTTATTACTCGTATAGCAGGAAAGTAAATGGGATTTCAATTTTGGGTGAACCATGGTTATAGTCTCATAGAGTAAATCATAATTGGTGCACATTCTAAGTACATCCAAATCCACTCCTTGCACGACTTAATAAAAGGCATCAGAAAACCAATTTTGACACCACCAGCAACCACCACCACCACCACCACTCCAACCCCTATCCTTTTTCTCTTATAAGAGAAAACTAAGGAACTCAAGAGGAGTCATCAGAATTCCTCCATGTGGGAGACATCAATCCCACTGGTGACTTTTTTTTCTGCTCCACATATTAGAGGTAAGAGGAATATTTCTTCCCTCCCTATGACAAGTTAAGTGAAAATTGAAGGGGAAGCAAAAGAAAAAATCACGGTGATGAAGAATGCTAGCAAGAGGTAGAAGCCAGCATCTCCAACCCTAGTTAGACCTCTGTGAGGTAGAACAGGGAGATTTACCCTCCCCACACATTTCAACAAGAAGAAAGTAATTGGCACTTCCTGTTCCTACTGTTTGGTGATGCAAGGATGCCTGAGTTTCCTTAGGGCCAAATAGACACCACAAGAGATACCTGGGCTTAAGCAATCTTGATGTTACCCTGCCTAAGAGGGTTGCCTACTACTGGAGAAGCAGGAGCTGAAGGTGGATGGGGCAGAAGACCTTGGGTTTTGGTCATCACCCACATCAGATGCCTATGCAACTGGGGCCCCTGCTAGGCCTAATGAAGAACCTGCCCATGCCCTGCCCTTCAGCAGTGTCCAGACATCAGCCACAGGCACAGTTGGCCATCCAGTGTGCACCACAGCAGCAGCTAAGCAGATGCCTGTCCTTTTCCTCATCCCTACTCCAAGATCCCAACACTCTAGGAGATGCAGAAAAGACGAAGGTAGAGCAGGAAGTAGAGAGGAGCAAGAGAGAAGCGATGTCCACATGATTCCCCCAGGGTAGGACCATTTGCCCCTGGTCACACCTGGACTGACAGGAAGAGTGAAAGGGTGGATATGATATGAGACTCAAGCTATAAATTTGACTTTTTTAAACCTGAAAGTGTCTGAAATGTCACAGATGCTTCCTGAGACATCGTGAACAGACAGAAAACTCTCATCAAAGCATGCTTGAAAACAATGAGGATAAATCAAATAAAAGGGCTTCATGTTAGTATCCCACTGAATCTCCAATAAACTGGTTGCACAGCACATACACACAAAAAAACTGACTTCCAGTAGTATAAGCCGAAAAGGAATCTATCGAGATGCTACTGGGTGCTCAGTAACACCAGAGGGCCTGGAAGACTAGGTTAGGAAGATGGTGCAGGGACAGAATGAAGTTCTGCTCTCAGAGTTAACATCATTCCTTGAAACTGGTCTGGGAAAGCTCTGCCAGTGGATGCCAGATGCCAGAGTTCTCACCATCAACACCTCCAGCCCTGGACACTGACTCTGAGACAACCACTGCCTCTGGGAATAGGAGGTTGCTGACTTCCCTGAGCTGCCAAAAGAATTCTCCATTGTCCCAGGTTCCAATTCAAAGCCCAGGGCCGATGCACCTGATTGGCAGAGCTCCAGATGCATGCTCAAGGCCCTTTTGGAAAGGAGTCCAAAGAAGCAAATATATGCACTTTGTTGTTTCTCTCCTGCTAGAAAGGCTCTTCCTCTCAACAAGTCTCAGAAGCAGGGTTGCTATTAGCCCATACGTTGCTTTGTGCAAAATGAGGAATATGCAAGCCTCTACTTGGGAAAATAAGCAGGAATCTTTCCTGTCTCCGGTGGCTACAGAACGTCAGGGATCAGGGATCACAGCATGCCTGCATTTCAGCCTCACGTGCTCTCTCTGCTGGGAGCCTTTGTGCAGTGCACAAACTGCACGAGTGTATGTAGTAGCCCTGCTCATAGGTGAACGTTTCTCAAATATAAACAGGAATGCAACTGAGGTAACAGATACATACTACAGAAAGACATCAGACTTAGGGAGAAACACAGGTAGCAGATGATGAGCACACAGCTTGATGGGGACCAGTGGAGAGATGCTGTTATGCAACCAAGACAAGTGAACAAAAGCCAGGCAAATATTGGGCTTTGCTGAGCACACACTTCCTGTATTAATAAAACTGAACCCCATCATGAGGAGCATCTCTTTGCATCTTGTATGGAATTTGTCCTTCAAAGAATGGAGGCACCAAGTAATTCTGGCAGAGAGTAGGCACATCTGAATCATTATTCAGAATTACGTAGAACCAGCAAATGTTTAATCAGTACAAATGTTACTATTTTCAACACCACTCCTCCTGAATGACAGGATCATTTTCTTATATATAACAAAGATTTATGAAAAATCTTGTATGTTTTCATGTTAAAATTAATATTCATTTGTTCACAATTACAACAGTAATTAAGCCAAGTGTTTTTGAAAGAAAACAGTAGATATTATTTTAATACAATATAATAATATATAAACCCTTTTGCCCACATATTCATGATCAAATTAAATGTAAACACTAGTAAGTTATTGCTGTTTTCATCCTGAAAGTAATAGAAATAGAAAAGACAAACAGATTGATCAGATCATTTGATATCAACTAGTCAGGAGAGAAAAGACAGATTTGATTCAGTTAAATGATTTGTCTATAACACTATCCTGCATCAGATCAATTGTATTGTGCATGTATTACACAGTGAAGCTTCTAGGTTGACTGATTTTATAGATGCTATGTCTGGAGTCTCTTTCTATAGTGGAGTGTTATGTTGAAAGTCTATTTGGGGAGGGTTCAAATTAGCATGGAAGGAAAAGTATTTGACACAGAGTATTGTCTTTCAAGTTTTATTCCAAGAAGCAGCAAAAAAAAAAAAAAAAAAAAAAAAGAGGCAGTAATTAAACAGGGATATAAGATCACAGGAGAGTTTTCTGAGGTGGAAGGAAACTGTTTTCCCATGCTATTGCAAATGACCCATGGAGATACAGTGTGACTGAGGGGTGGCTCACTATCACTCCAACATTATTTCTGAGCATTCTTGGCTATTTTAATATTCTCTATGGCTGGCCTTTTCAACAGGCCTGAGCTCTCAGTTCCAGGATCTCCTTTCTTCCAATGATCCTGTTTTCCATCCTACCTCAGCCACTCACTACTATTGCCACAACCTAGACTTTGTCATGATCAGTAATTGCAGCCTCATAATCTCAGCCATAAAAAAGGATGAGTTTATGTCCTTTGCAGGGACATGGATGAAGCTGGAAACCATCATTCTCAGCAAACTAACACAGGAACAGAAAATCGAACACCGCATGTTCTCACTCATAAACGAGAGATGAACAATGAGAACACATGGAGACAGGGAGGAGAGCATCACACACTGTGGGGCAGTGGGGGGCAAGGGGAAGGAGAGCATTAGGTGAAATACCTAATGTAGATTTGATGGGTTGATGGATGCAGCAAACCACCATGGCACATGTATACCTATGTAACAAACATGCACGTTCTGCACATGTACCCAAGAACTTAAAGTGTAAAAAATAGTAATAATAATTGTAGCCTCCCTATTATCTCAATTTCAAGCACCTCACTCTTCCATTATTTTTTTTCTAACTTTCTTGTTCACTCAGTCTGGATCACCAACTCAAATAATTCTTCTAATACATCAATATCCAAGTCCATTGATCCTAGCCTTTTCATGTTCTTCAACATTTTAAGTCTTTGCCTCCCTCCTTACTCGGCTTAAATACCATGTCAGTCGTCACGGTAATTTAATTCCATACATTCAACTCATTTGCCCCTCTCTTGCATTTTACTCACCCAGAAAAATCCCAGTGCTGGTTCAGTCCAACTCTCCACGAACTCCATGGTGGCACCGGTGCAGTTGAATGTTTTGGAGAAAAACAGAAATACAAACATTAATGAGCATCAGTCTAAATTCATGACTACTAGCACTAAGCGGAACCTTGGCACTACCCAGCAATCCAATCATATCTCCTTAGTTGACTTGCTCTTCCATTCTTCTAGATGGTGACCTCTCTTTTCAAACAGTCTGTATCTCTTCTTCCATATTCACTGTCAGTTGAAGACCCTGCTCCTCATTTCCCTATTTCACTGAGAAAACTGAAGCAATTAGAGGAGATTCTCCACAAACTTTTGCAACTACAGCTGGTCATCCACCTTCATGTCTGGTTGTGTGCCTTGCCTTCCCTCCTGATGAACTGACCATACTCTTATTTAAGGCCATTCACCTCACTTATGCACTAATTTCATTCCCTTGGGCGTCCCAAATGAAATGGATTTCTCCCTCTCTTTCCTGTATTATTATTCTCTCCTCTCAACAAGAGTACTCCCATCAGCATTCCAAAATATTATTACTTCTTCCACTTAAAAAAAGCATGCTGTTTGGACCCATTCTCCTCCTTCAGCTATTCTCTTCACTGAAAACTCCTTGAATTAAATTTCTAAACTTAGTATATTCATATTTTTTTTCCTTCTATTCTCTCTTAAATCTCCTCTAATCAGGGTTTTGGCTTCCAACCCTCAATTTAATACTGCTTTCTTTTTTTGCAAGGTGATCAAATGAGATCCAAGTTGCTGAAACCAATTGTCAGAAACATTTTCTCTCCCCTTCATTGAAGATCTTTCTTCTTCAATAGTTTTCATAGTTTTTTTATAGACTTTTATAGTTTTCCCTTTTTCTCTCTGGTGGCTTCTTCTGCTACCTTTGTTGGTTTCTTCACATCTTTTCAACCACTAAATTTTGAGGTGCCCAGGTCTCAGTCATTGGATCACTCTTCTTTTCTAGCTACAATAACTCCATAGACTATCTCATCCAGGCTCAGAACCATAAATATCATTCCTTTACTGACCACTCCTAAATATAGACCTTCAGCCTTGACCTCTGCCCAACTACTTCCTGGACATCACCTCTCAGTTCACAGATGGGCATCTCAAAATTAATATGTTCAAAACCCAACTCCTAATTTTCCCACAAAAGTCTGCCCTTCCCAAATTCATCCCATTTATCTCCAGCTCAGCAAATGGCATCTTGATCCTTTCATCTGCTCAGATCAAAAACGTGGTGTCACCCTTGAGTTGCTGTTTCTCTCATACTCACCATTAAAACTATAAGCGAACTCTATAGGCTCTAACTTCAAAATATATTCACCAACCTACTCCAGACCTTCATCATTACCCCTGAATTAATACAGTGGTCTCTTTATTGTTCTCCCTGTTTCTGACTTTAACCCTCTACCAATCACTCCCAGCACCACAGCTAAAGTGATCTTGCTAAAACAGAAGTTAGATCAGGTTTCTCTCTTGCACTAGCTCCCATGTTCTCCCATCTTAGAGTCAAAATCTTCATAGTGCCTCTGTTTTGAGTCTTGTTCTCCAGAAAATAGACTCTGAGATGGAGATCTGTAGGCAGGAGGTTTATTGGGTTTGCTCTCAGGAGTAACACTTGTAAGGAAGTGAGGAAAGCAGAATTAGTCAGAAGGACCAGTGGACTATGATATAGTTACAATAGGCCCTCAGAGCTGGCCTGAATTGAGGCAAGGGAACCCAACTCTTATAATCCCTCAAGGAGAGTCTTTGGATGTGGTATGCTCCTGGGAGAGAGCATAACCTTGGGAATGAAGTTGTTTTCTGTTCAGGGCAATTTCAGATGAGAAACTGAGCTAGGAGCCATCTACAGCCAACAACCAGTTGCCTCTTGGTTTTATCTTCTGCTCTCCTATTAATACTTCAGATACTTTCGTCCCCTTGCTTTTCTTCAACTATGCCAGACTCACTTCTACCTTAGAGCCCTTGCAGTTTCCTCTGCCTGGAATGAGGGGCTTGCTCCATGATGTCTTCAAATTTCATCCTCTCAATAAGCCTTCTTATTCAGTATTGTAGCCCATCACCCCTTCCCCAATACAGCTGACCCCTTACCATGCTCTACCTTTTCTTTTTTAATACTACTTTTCACCTTCTAATAGACTATGTAATTTATTTTTTCATTGTTTATTGTCTGATGTGTCTTTCTCCCACTAGAATATAAACTTCTTAATCTTTGCCTATTTTGTTTACTGATATATCTCAAGCACGAAGAGGTGTCCTCATGCATAGTAATTCTCATAATGAATATATTTTAAACAAAAGTTTTGTAACTCAGTAGAGGATTTTTGTTTTCCACTTGGAAATTATCTTTCCTAAGTAGGAAATTCTTTTTAACATCAGGGTCTTCTGAATATGAATTTATTAAGTCACTTAATACATTTTCCTAAACCACAGAGTTGCCCAAATACAGCTCTCAGTTGAAGCAGGCTTATCTCTCAGATTATAATAATTATCTCATTCCTGCTATAAAAGTAAAGGAAGGGAAGAGGAGCTGCATATAATGAATTAATTAATCAAGGCTTTAATTTTTCTTTAAACCCAGGGAATTCATATCAGGCTGCCTCGTTATTTACCTAACTACCCTCCAGGATATTAATATTATATCCTGCAATTTATAGCCTTAAATGGCCATGATGTGTTTATACAGGTGTAAGAGCAAGTGCTCTGGCAGAGTCTTTTCTTACATTTCTTTTACATTAATTTACCTCGGAGTCTTCACACTCTGGAATGTCACTGACACGAAAACAACAGAATGTTATTTTATTAACTGCAGTGCTTTGAATACACTAAGAAAAATATAGTTACGTTTATATGGTATAATGCGATAAACAAGGGAATTGGAGCCCCTGGCAAGACTTTTCTGGTTACCCAGCCCTGCTCAGGCACCCCTACTACCGTTTGGGCTGGCTGATGCATCAGCTGGGGAAGCTCTGCTAGATTAGATGATGTCACAGGAAGTGAATTCTAACCTATTGGTGGGCAAAACCAATCCTCTATAGCAAACATGATTTACAACTTCAAATTGCTTTCTTTACCTAATAGTCTCAAAAACAGTCTCTACTAAAACAAACACTCTGTATTCTCAGTGTCAAGTCAACAATTCCTTGAATCTTTAAATAGACATTTAAATATGTAGGAAAATTATTCACCCCTTCTATTGGATTTTCCTATTGACTCTCAGCCCACCTTATAAACTTTTCTATCCCTCGTAACAGTGCAGAGGCTGGAAGTCTGAGAGTATATTTCTGTGACATCCTAGCCAGCAGAGTTCTGGCTGTATTTTTGGTAGCCATCTTAAAGATAAATTCACATGATAGTTAAAAGGCAGCGTGAGGCAAAAATCATTTCTCTTCTTTCTCCAGCAGCAGTAGAAGGCATAGCATGGGCCTCCCAAACGTGAGTTTCTGTGTTGGCTTCTATGCCTACTGCCATTCCACCCACCTTGGGGCTACAAAGTCCCACGAGATAAGCAGGAGCTTCCTGCAGGCTCCTGACTCTGGGAGACAGAGGCTCGCTAACTTTCTGTGGTGCTGCCCCTGAAAGTTAGTGATAGACCCCGACTCACTTCTGCCTTGATTCTTTAACACTTGATGCATTGTAGTAAATCCTCTACTTGAAACACCTGGAATGCTTTTTATATTCTTGTCTGATCCCTTCTTATAAAAGAGGCATACAAATTTTCCTTTTTGATATAAGACAGGCAATAAACATATACTTTAGCTTTCATTTTGTGGTAACAGATATGTTAGTACTGTCTAAGCTTTTTCCTATTTAACAGGGTGTAATAATGGCTAGCACAGGGCTTGTCTGCTCATGCCTCAACAGACTTTCATTCTTTCAATTTCCTATTAAACTACCAACAAGCACTATGGTTTTTGCTTCAGTTATTTCTTAGCCAAGGGTAAATTAAAGAATATCAGGCTTATAATTTTCTATTACTGTTATTATCCAAAACCACTCCAGAAAATGAGAAGAATATGGATCCCTAGAGAAAAAGCAAGGGCTTTCCTAGGAAAAATGGTAAATAAATTTAGAGAATCAAACAGAAAATATTCACTACCATCTAACTACCTGAACAAAAAAGTCATCTTTATCTCATACATTATGCCGAAACAAATTTCAGAAATAAAAGATTTAAGTATTAAAGTAAATGACCCATAGGAACACTTGAAGACAATCTCAGTGACTACTTTTAAAACTCTTGCTTGAGAAAACATTTTCTAAGTGTGACACCAAAGGGAAAACCCATTTTTTAAAAAACAGATTTTTAAAATCTTTTCATTGATTTTAGAAGTTTCAAAATATATCAAAATTTAAAATAATATAATAGTTTCCACCATCTAGATTTCACAATTATGCCATAGTTGGCTTACCATCTATTTGTATTATATCATTCTAAAGTAAATTTAATATATGAAGATATTTTACTTCTAAATGCTTCAGCATAGATCTCCAAAAAATTGAAACATACTCTTACAAAGCCACAATATTTTTATCACACCCAGCAAAATTGACAATAACTCTATTGTATTATCTGATATCTATTAGTCCATTTCCAGGTTTGTTCATTGAAACAAAAATTTTTCACAAAATTATTTCCGTTCAGATCAGGATCAATCATTACATTTGGTTGTTAGTTCTTTTAAGTAAGTCTTTTTAAATCTAGAACTATATCCTCTATACTTACTGTTGTCCCCATGATACTGACTTTTATAAGATCTCAGATTAGTTTGGGTTTCTTTGTAGAAAATACCACATTCTGGGCTGATTTTTTTTCATGATGTTATTTAACATGACTTAAGATTGTTAGATTTCATTCTGAAAAAAGAATTGAGATAGGCATCCAGAGCTGTCCAGTGGAATTTTCTACAATGATGGAATGCTGTATATCTATGCTGTTCATTAGAGTCACATGGTAATTCAGCACTTGAAGTATAGCTAGTGTGACCAAATAAATTAATTTTAATTAGTTTAAATTCTAAACTTAAATATTACATGTGGCTAATGACTGCTGAATCATTTGTATATCATAAAGGTGAATATCAAGTACCTATATGCTGCCTATACATAAGTAGGTATTTGATAAATATTAGTTCTTCAGCCTTCCAAATATAGTTTAAGAAAAGCATGCTATCAAATATACTATTATATAGATTCAGATGAAGTTGTGCATGTGACTTTATTATATAATGAAGACCTTTTCAAAAGCAGTGAAGTAAAGGCCATCTGTTTACTTCCGGAATCTCCATGATCAGCGCCAATTGCTACACTTATCTTGTTTTGTTATCCACATGAAAATATCTCATAAGTAGTACAGTTATTCTGTAGTCTGTATCTTTAACATATGTACATAAGACTTAAGAGTCAGAACTCAAGGGGGCCAAGACAGCCAATTAGAAGCAGCTGCAGTGCATGGCACTCACAGAGAAGAATAAAAGGGGTGAGTGAATTCAGCGCCTTGAACTGAAATATCCAGGTACTCACATTGGGACTGATCAGGGAAACAACCTGACCCATAGAGAATGAAGAAAAGCAGCATGGGGCAATGGCCCACCCAGGAGCAACATTGAGCCAAGGGAACCCCCACCCCTAGTCAAGGGAAATGGTGAGTGAATGCACCACCCTGGGAAACCATAGTTCTCCCACGATCTTTGTAACCCTCACTCAGATCAGGAGACCCCTTGTGAGCTCATGTCATCAGAGCCTTGGGTCCAACACACAGAGCTGTGTAGAGTCTTGGTAGAGCAGCTGCTCAGGCACACACACAGAGACCTGGGAGCTTTACATACTTCAGCCCCAGGATCCCCAACAAAGGTGGCTGCAATTCAGGCAAGGAGGGAGGTCCATACATACCTCTAGGAAGGGGGCCTAGAAATTGCCCTCTCTCACCACTCCTATTTTGGTAGTTCTGGCAAGGGCAATCAGGCAAGAGAAAGAAATAAAGCGTATTCCAATAGGAAGAGAAGAAGTCAAACTATTTCTGTTTGCAGATGACATGATCCTATACCTAGAAAACCCTATCGTCTCAACTTAAAAGCTTCTTAAGCTGATAAGCAACCTCAGCAAAGTCTCAGGATACAAAATCAGTGTGCAAAAATTACTAGCATGCCTATGGACCAACAACAGGCAAGCGGAGAGCCAAATCATCAATGAACTCCCCTTCACAATTGCCACAAAAAGAATACAATACCAAGGAATACAGCTAACAAGAGAAATGAAGGACCTCTTCAAGGAGAACTACAAACCACAGCTCAAGAAAATCAGAAAGGACACAAACAAATGGAAAAACATCCCATGCTCATGGATAGGAAGAATCAATACTGTGAAAATGGCCCTACTGTCCAAAGTAATTTACAGATTCAATTCTACTCCCATTAAACTCCCATTGACATGCTTCACAGAATTGAGAAAACCATTTTAAAATTCATATAGAACAAAAAAAGAGCCCAAATAGCCAAGACAATCCCAAGCAAAAAGAACGAAGGCAGAGGCATCACACAACAGGGCTACAGTAACCAAAACAGCATAGTATTGGTACAAGAACAGGCACATAGATCAATGGAACAGAACAGAGAACCCAGAAATAAGACGGCACACCTACAACCATCTCATCTTCAACAAACCTGACAAAAACAAGTGATGGGGAAGGGATTCCCTACCTAATAAATAGTGCTGTGAGAACTGGTTAGCCATATGCAGAAAACTGAAACTGGACCCTCTCATTACACCATATACAAAAACCAATTCAAGATGGATTCAAGACTTCAATGTAAAATCCAAAACTATAAAAACCCCAGAAGAAAACCTAGGCAACACCATTCAGGACATAGGACAAAGATTTGATGACAAAGACCCCAAAAATAAATTGCAACAAAAGCAAGAATTGACAAATGGGGTTTAATTAAGCTCAAGAGCTTTTGCACAGGAAAAGAAACTATCAATAATATATCAGTCCATTCTCATGCTGCTATAAAGAAATACCTGAGACTGGGTAATTTATAAAGGAAAGAGATTTAATTGACTCACAGTTCCACAGGGCTGGGGAGGCCTCAGGAAACTTACAATCATGGCAGAAGGGGAAGCAAACACGTCCTTTTCATGTGGCAACAGGAAGGAGAAATGCCAAGCAAAGGGGGAAGGCCCCTTATAAAACCATCAGATCTCGTAAGAACTCACTCGACTGCCCCCATGACTCAATTACCTCCCACCAGGTTCCTCCCACAACACATGGGGATTTATAAGAACTACAGTACAACAAGAGATTTGGGTGAGGACACAACTCAACCATATCAAGCAGAGTAAACAACTTACATAATGGGAGAAAATGTTTGCAATCTGTGCATCTGACAAGGGTCTATTATCCAGCATCTATAAGGAGCTTAAACAAATTTATAAGTAAAAACCAACAACCCCATTAAAAAGTAGGCAAAGGACATGAAAAGCCATTTCTCAAAAGAAGACATACATGTGGCCAACAAACACATGAAAAAAAAGCTCAACATCACTGGTCATTGGAGAAATGCAAATTAAAATCACAATGAGATATCATCTTGCACCAGTCAGAATGGCTATTATTAAAAAGTCAAGAAACAGGTGCTGGTGAGGTTATGAAGAGTAAGGGATGCTTTTACACTGTTGGTGGGAGTGTAAATTAGTTCAACCATTGTGGAAGATAGTGTGGCAACTCCTCAAAGGCCTACAGGCAGAAATACCATTTGACCCAGCAATCCCATTACTGGGTATATATCCAAAGGAACATAAATCACCTACTAAAAAGACACATGCACATATATATTTATTGCAGCACTATTCACAAAAGGAAAAACATGGAATCAACCATCAATGATAGACTGAATAAAGAAAATATGTGGTACACAAACACCATGGAATACTATGCAGCCATAAAAAGAAATGATATCATGTTCTTTTGCAGAGACATGGATAGAGCTGGAGGCCATTATTCTTAGCAAACTAATGCAGGAAAAGATCACCAAACACCACGTGTTCTCACTTATAAGTGGGAGCTAAATTATGAGAACATATGGGCACATGGTGGGGGAACAACACAAACTGGGTCCTGTCAGAGGGCGGGGACGGACGAGGGAGAGGATCAGGAATAATAGCTAATGGATGCTGGACTTAATACCTGGGTGATGGGATGATCTGTGCAGCAAACCACCATGGTACATGTTTGTCTATGTAACAAACCTGCATGTCCTGCACATGTACCCTGAACTTAAAATAAAAGTTGGAAATTTAAAAAATCGTTAGAATTCACATTTTCTAAAGCAGGTAACACTTTGTGTTTACTTTTTTTTTCAAATTGTTTTTTAGCATGTATTTGGATTACTTAGACCAAGCCAGGACAATGAGATTCAATACTGAAACCTTTATTCAAACTTAGAAAGAGGATCTCTTTTCCATGGGATTGAAGCTGGAGCTCCTGAGAACCTGCCTGATGGAGAATGCAACACAGAGAAAAGCAGAACTAAGGCATAAAGAGAAGGAATTCCACTTTAACCTGTAGATCCAACCATGCCTGCAGCTGAACTTGTTCACTGTGTAAGATTATCTCTGTACTTTTCAGTTTTATGATCCAATAAATTCCTTGTTTTTCTTCAGCTAATTTGTATTGGTTTCTGTCTTTCTCACCTGAAAGAGTGCTGTCAAAATGTAACAACCAAAAGTATCTAGGATTTGAAGTCAGACAAACTAGATTCTATTATATCTTGGATACAGTTTCCACCTCTAGAGATAATAATTCCCTCTTCTTAAGCCTGTTAAGAGGATTAAATGAGATGGTATGTCCTGCCTGTTAGAGATACTCTGAATATGCTAGTTTTCTTTTTGAATTTGAGTTATATTGATACTATGTCCTTGAGTTTTCACGTAGTGTTTTCCTTTTCTGTAGCTCATTAAAAAGTACTGCATTTACACCCATATGCAATGTGAGGTCATCTGGGCCTAAACTGAAAAGGGAGGGGGCAATTTATACAACTGGTAATGGGAAGTTTCCCACCTACTTTCATAAGAGAATCAGTTTGGTGAGGAATACTATTTGTCTTTGGATCATACAGACCCAAAACAGTGGCTGTGAATTTGTATTGCTCTTCCCATAATCTATTCCTTTCAAATTTCTGTCATAATGTAATGGGAATTACATTGTGCGGGCTCTGGACACATGATGCGGTTCCTTTTGTCTTCTCAAATGCAACCATGTGTGGAATCTCCATTATTGTCACTGAAGATTTACTCACCTTTTATGATCATCCTGGATTTAAGTTAAGTACCTTGGTAAGCAAACAGAATGTAATTAACTAATCATTTGCAGGATTACCTAGCCTAAAAACTGACATAGTAAAATATAGTAAGCATGTTTATGTCTGTTCAGATCCCTGTATTAATAAAGGTGATCAGGTTATACAATTCAAATTCATTTTTAAGAAAATATTCCTGGCATAGAGGATTAGAAATATGTTTAGAAATAAGCTAAATTTAGAATTCAGGAAAAGCAATCCTACAGCTTACTTTCCACTATTTTTTCCCTTCAACTAAGCTCTTAAGCTGAATAAATTAAAGTCTCCCAAGATGTTTAAACAGTTTCGTCTATATTAGCATGCTATGGTTCATTATAAAATACTACTGTAAAACCATTGCCAAATTACCCTCTAATACCTGCTTAGTCATAACTGGAAATCTCTAGCAAAGGCATGAATGTCCTGCTTATCTATTAATTTTAGCTTCTTATCCATAATTATTTATCATCCCCCAAGAATCTCTCTTCCTTCACCAAATCTTATTCCTGTCTCTGACACACTGCATCACATTCATGAACACATCCTCCCAACCTGTCAGGCAAAGAGCCGCTTTCTATTGTCTAATACTCAGTCTAAAATAATCTTGTACCTTGAAGATTTTCTTTCCTTCTTTTAAAAGCTTATCATAGTATGTTCCAAATTGTTTTGAATTAAGAAAAGCAAAGCAATATACCTTTAAAGGTAGACAACACCTCATACGCTCATACACATATATTTCTTAAAGAAGCAGAACTTTTTTGTTGTTACTTTTTTGTCATAATATGGCTATTATTGTCACTTTCAACAAGTACTATAATAATTTGCCCCACCACACACCCATGTAATCTCTATTTCCACCCATGTATGGCAGGATAAAACTTCAAAGTATTAGTCAATAACAAAATTTTCCTCATCTCTACCAAGACCCTCCTTTTCAGGCAGGTTTATTTAAGGATCCAATCTAAGAAAAGAAAGAGAGAGAGCTGGGGAACAAAAGCATGTAAGGCAGAAAGAGCTGGAAAGATACAGGCCAGGGTTTTTCTTAGACTCAATTTTAGAATTCTCTGGACTAGGGAGAGGGAAGAACAGAGATGAGAGAAATAAAATAGAGTGAGCTGGGATCCTACATTCTGTATCCATCCCAAGATCTGGGGGTGATAAAGTGATCCTTGATAAGTTTAGAATCTTTGAACAAAACGAGGCATGTGGCCTGCTTTCTGTCTAGAAACCCAGGAGACGGCAACCCCTACAGAAGCCTGCTGTTTGCGGTAGTTGTGTGCTAAATACTGTGGGTTGGCCCCCACCCTTGTAAACTCTCTCTTTTATCCCAGGGCTAGATGTCTGGAAACTGCTTTTTCCAATCTCCTTTTTTGGTTCCAGACTTGCCGGTGGAAGGGACTTGCACGAGATCAAAGGGAAATGCTAGTACAACTGGATAGCCACATGCAAAAAATGCAGTGGAACGTCACCTTACATCATACGCAAAAACTAACTCAAAGTGAATCGGAGACCTGATTGTACCTACTGATCTGTAAAATTCTTAGATGGCAACGTAGAGAGTAAATCTTCATGATTTCAGATTTGGCAATAGATTTTTAGATATGATACCCCAAGCACAAGCAGCAAAAAAAAATGACAGATAAATTAGACTTAATCAAAATTTTAAACTCTCATATAGCAAAGGGCATTAAGAAAAAGTGAAAAGACAGCCTATGTTATAAGACAAAAGATTTGCAAATCATATATCTGACAAGGTGCTTGTATCTAGAACACACTATTATAGGTCAGTAGTAAAAAGACAAATTATCCAATTAAAAACTAGATAAAGCATCAGAACAGACATTTCTCCGAAAAAGATATACTAATGGCTAATAAGCACAAGAAAAAATGTTCAATATTATAAAACATTAGGGAAATACCAATCAAAAACACAATGGAATATCACTTCATGGCCAGTAAGAAGGCAATAATAAAATTGTTTTAAAAAAACAGATAACTGTCAGTGAGAATGTGGAAAAATTGGAACCTTCATATATTGCTGTTGGGAATGTAAATGGGGCAGCTTCTTGGGAAATCAGCATAGCAATTCCTCAAAAGTTTAGAGTTACCATATGAACCAGTAATTCTACTCCAAAGTCAATACTCAACATATATAATTCCACACAAAACCTTTTACATGCATGGTCGTAGCAATATTATTTACAATAGCCAAAAAGTAAAAATAAGCCAAATGTTCATTAACTAATGAATGGATACATAAAATGTGGTATATTGATACTATGGAATATATTTGGTAATCAGACCACATGAAATATGGACACATTACAACAAGAATGAATGAACAATAACACTGAGAACATTATGTTAAGTGAAAGTATCCATTACAAATGGCCACTTATTGTAAGATTCTATTTATATAAAATGTCCAGATTAGGAAAGTCTATAGGGACAAAAAGCAGATTACTGATTGTCCAGGGCCAGAGAGTGAGGTACAAGAGATCTGGGGTTGAGGGGTGATGTCAGATAACGAAATGTTCTAAAATTTATTGTGGTGATAGATTCTCAACTCTGTGAATATACTAACAGCATTGAATTGTATACTTTAAATGATTGGATTGTATGGTATATAAATTATATCTCAATAAATCTGTTTATTAAAAAATGAAAGGGAAGAAGGAAGGCAGAGGCACATCTTCTCCTAGCTTTAGCTTGGGAGCACAGTGCCCCATAGGAACGGCACCACAGTTCCTGCACTCTACTGAGCTGCACTGCAGGTCCTGTTCCTACACTGTAGGAACTACAGGAACAAACAAGCGTAGTTTCAGAGGAATGAGAGATGTTGCAGTTGTGGGTTCCTGCAGCAGCAGTAGCATCTTCCTGAAGTTCCTAAGCACTGACTAACATAACCGTATCCCCTTCCTTTTGTTTCTTTTATCCCTTCCAATAATTTTGTCACTTAACTCTCTTTATTAAAATCCAATCTGCTTGAAATGCCTAGAGTGGTTTGTGGTTTGTTTTCTTAACTAAATTCTGATCGACAGTACTGCCCAGAGAGTATCCATTCTCCTTGTTGTCTCCCTAACACATTTTTAAATTTTGTCCAGATATTCATCTCTCCACTACATAGCCAAGTACCACAGGAGACAATGAGTGACAAAGTGACCTTAGCTTCAGGGTTCAGACTGATTTTTATCTAAGAGTAATCCCATTTATCTTTCTAAGAATTGGTTCAGAAACGGTCATCCAACCTAGTTACGCCAATGATACATGAAGGGGGATTTACCAGAAACTTCTGGGAACACTCTTCCTTCTTAAGTATGAATCATAAGAAACCAACGAGATATAAAAGAGAAATCCCTATTTTCTGCTTACAGCTATCATATAACCAAGACAGGAGTCTTCTTAAGAACAAAGGTGAGAGTACAGAGGCAGTGTAGAGAAACACAGAGAACCTGGGTGTTTAATTGCATTGTTGAACTGCTGGATCAGCACAGCCTGAAACCCACCTTACCTCTTGAATTCTTATTTATTTATTTATTTATTTTGAGGCCGAGACTTGCTCTGTTGCCCGGGCTGGAATGCAGTGGTGAGATCTCAGCTCACTGAAACCTCTTCTCCCCAGGTTGAAGCAATTCTCCTGCCTCAGCTGCCTGAGTCACTGAGATTACAGGCATGCACCACCAGGACTGGCTAATTTTTGTATTTTTAGTAGAGACAGGGGTTTGTCATGTTGGCCAAGCTGGTCTCGAACTCCTGACCTCAGATGATCCACTCGCCTCAGCCTCCCAAAATGCTGAGATTATAGGCATCAGCCACTGGGCCCAACCACCTCTTGAATTCTTATACAGTATAAGCTAGTTTCACTTAGGTAGCTTGAGACAAGTTTCTTGTTATTCACAACTGGAAACACTTTAACTGATACCCTGAAATACCATGATACGGCCGTCTCTCTAGGCAGAGAAGGCTTGAGACAACTCCCCAGGTTCCCATGGCTCCAGAGTGGCACAAGACATTATCCAAAAGTTACCCCTAAAAGCTGAGCAATTTAGCTGAGAGGGGACTGGTAGACCTGGAGGGGCCTTGCAGCCATGATTAGGGGACACAGCAGTATAAGCCACACAAAATCAGAAACATTGTAGGAATGTGGACATTATAGTAGAAATCACAACAGTAGGATAATGACAGCCAGGGACCAGATAATTCCTACATCACAGCAAATTCCACACAGGACAGATGATGTCCTGAGACCACATTCTCCCCATTTGACATTTCAGTGCAACTCAAGGACCCATGGAAGGACTCTCAGACCTTGGAAGAATGAAGAATGGACTCTGTTAATTTTCTACCACCAAATAGAATGGAAGCTCAAAATAGAGATGGTTAGATCATGGAAAAATAAAAAGTTATAGACTAAGAAGATCATAACCCTAGAAGTAAACATCGCAATTATGCAGAACTAGTTCTTTGGCCTGTGAGTGGCAGAGGCGGCATGATTATTTTGATCATCTTGAGCATCCCCTCCCCCATTCTGTGTTTACCAATCCTGAATCAAGGAGGATCACAATCAGCCTCACTGTATCCTCCTCTGCTGCCTATCCTTATCTGGAATTATTTAAATTTCAAGCTCAAATCATCTCACAAATGCAAATTATATCGTGACGGGCTCTTGGACACAGCCAAGATCAGAAGTCTTACTGTAGAACTGTGGCCCCCTCAGCCATTCCAATGACCCTCACCACTATTGTCGCCTTGGATATATAACCAAGTCTCTTAGTCTGTTTTGTGTTACTATAAGAGAATACCATAGACTGGGTAATTTATAGTGAACAGAAATTTATTTCTCAAAATTCTGGATACTTGGAAGTTCAAGATCAAGGAGGTGCCTTCTTGTTACTTCACACATAACAAAAATGTATCACATGGCAGAAGGACAAAAAGAGGGCAGGAGAGAGCAAGAGAGAACAAATCCACTATTGCAATTACAGTGTTAGTTCATTCATTAGGGTGGAACACTCATAACCTAAATACCTTTTAGAGGCCCCACCTTCCAGAACCATCACAATGGCAATTAAATTTCAACATAAGTTTTGGAAGGAACAAACATTCAACCCTTAGCACTAGGTAAAGGAAACTCAGATAAATGTCTATAAATTTTGTCCTGCAATTCTATTTTTTCCTTATGCATCTTTCAAAGTAACATTCTTCCAAATTTGAAGCAAAAAAATAAAAATTAAATAATTACTAATGGATAATATTCAGAATCAAAATTGGTCTAACTTGTAACATGAAAATGCAACTCTGTTCTCTAATTAATTTTGTAGAATTTAAGTGGTACAGTGCTTGAAGCCACTACTATCATCACATAATTCCTTATTTCTTAATTTTCTTCATCCTCATTTGTATTCCAAACCCTTAAAACCAATCTCCTTTTCTCAATGTTGTCACAGATTACCCCAAAGAGAGAATGACTGATGTTAACATAAAAGTCATTTGGTCTCAATTCTGAGATTAGGAAAATTTTTTCATGCTTTTATTCCAGCAGGAAGAATATTTGCTATCCACAACTGGAAAATTAAAGCTAAGTATCAGATTGATGGGTCTCCATCTCATTCATATTATCACCCATCTATTTAAACTATTTAAACCCATGGACTTGCAGAAAATAGTTTCATCACTATATTAAAGATATTCTTTAGTTGAGCATTTGATAGCAAATGTTACTCAAATAGTAGAAACAAATCTTAATTTTTAATAAATGTAAAAAATAAGTCTGTTTACTCTTTGTGACAGCTCTTACAACTTTACAAATATATAAGTAATATTTATCAATTACGTACATACCTATTTCTAAGAAATCTAAGTTACAGTTTTTTTGTATCTTGTCTCCAAAAAGTTGAGTTTCTGCTTAGATCAGTTTGCTAAGGACAAAGCTTATTTTTAATATTTGAAAGTGTTGGCATACAGAAAATAATACCCTTAACTATGGCACTCAGGACCTTCTAAGACTGTCATGGGCATGTCTTTAACTTAGCATAATAAATATCTAAATTGATTGAGATTTTTCTCAGATACTTTTGGGTTTACAAATGTAACCCTTTTTATTTGCCTTGCTGAGGCACAAAAAGCAGTACCACAAAATATGGCATGTTGGCATGCCGAGTGCTTTGAATTAAAGAAAATTGAAAAGCCTGAGAAATAAGCCTCAGAACCAATCTCTCCCTGACCTTCCCCCAAAACCCCTGTCTGGGATTCTCTTTCTTTCCCAAAGAACCAGGAGGGATTATCTCTGGAACTTCCTTATTTGACTAAGAAAGCTTTTTTTTTTTAATCAAAAGAAATGCAATTGTCTTAAGACTCACCTCTAGGAATCTCTCATCAAATACCTAGGAAAGATTAACCACTGGAGAAGAGTCATTCTCATAGAGAAGACTGGGAGTCATTCCCACACAGAGACAGACTTTTCATCTATTCTGGAGAGCAACTCCAAGAGATTAACTGGGAGACTCTATCTGCATAAGACAACCTTTGTTCACAATGAAGTTCTGCCTCTCACCTTGCAGCCATTTCCTCCAGAACTCACAGGAACTTTGCCCAAGGCCATTGTTCTTGGGACTCATTCATTTCCCCTGCAAATAATTTACTCCTATACCCTACTCCTCATCTCCATTTCCCCTATGAAGAGGAGTATATAACCAATTGGATCTCATTGGGTTAGAGTAATCACTGTCCTATGATTCCCTCAGGGCACATTAAATAAATTTTGTATGCCTTTTTCTCTTATTAATCCTCCTTTCATAAGTTTATTTTCAGTGGGTCTTCAGAGGGTGAAGGGGAAGCTTTCTCTCTTCTACCCTACAAAGGTTTATTTTTAATATTTTTATAAAATGTTGACTTACAAACTTGCAATTAGACCATGTGATATAGATTAGTATGGTTAAAGAAAAAAATTATTCATGACACTTCTTAAAGGTGGTAAAGCAGACTTAATTCAAAGCAGGGGAGACCTTAGCAATAAGTATAGGTACCACTGTAACAGGGTCTCACAGTGAGGAAGAGAGATCAAACTCAACTCTGACTTCAAGAACAAGTGGGGATTTATAACCATGGAGGAGGGTTGGGGACAGGGATGATCAGTGGATGGAAAATTACTAAGAGAAAACATCAGTGATAAAGGATATCCTTGAGGAAACATCAATAATAAACATCAAGGATAATTATTAAGAGGAAACATCAAGGACTATCTCCTTTGGTCAAATGACGATCATAAAAAAAAACTGTGTATGTTAACTTAAAATTATAAACTAAGTTTGTCATCACAGGATGTTTTACTCACCAACTTGATGAGAATGCATTTGGGTACCACTTGATCAAGCTCAAATTATTCCAATCTGTGTAAATGGAATGGAAAAAAATTTTTTTAACATTAACATTTCTTAATATTTAAAAACATAGCTTATAAAGATGTGTTTAAAGAAACAGGTCTAACAGATTAATTTTAAAACACGATACCAGGTACAGTTTTAACTTACAGGCACAGATGGCTGCAGAGGCTTTCAGGCTTTGGTTAGGGCAGTCATGGGAGCACAAATTTCCCAGAGGATACAAGTAGTTGGTTTGAGCTGGGACAGGCAGAAGCAGCAGCAGTTTTCTCTAGCCCCTGTTGGGACAGTGGCATAGCATTTCCTCCCTAGGACAGTTCTGTGGCACAGTTCCCTGCAATCTACTCAATAAAGTGCCCCCCACAAACAAGGGTGTAAACCATAAGAGAGGAAGACGTGGAATCCAGCAAATGGGAGTGCCAACATCCAACTAAGAGGTTGTATTTCCAGGAAGACAACAAAAGGAATGTCCTGAAACACAGCAGGACAGTGAGTCTAGAAAGAGACAAATCCATTGTGGAGTGGAAGGATGGATTGGATTCAAAATGTATATGTTCAAGAACTAGAGTTCTTAAATTTTCCTTAAGTGCTTGAATGTATTACAGGTTCTTACTTTCATTCTTACTCTCTACTCCCTTTTAGCTCTGTCCATTGTATTAAAACCACCTTTGCAAAGTTTATGACTGAGAGAAATGTAGCATGGCTAAATCCATCTTGCTTCTAGCCTCATAGGCTAGCTGTCCTCATTCATCCTGGGTGTAGGCCAAGCAAGGATGATAATAGTCCCTCCCTAAAACTGCCCCCTCCTTGTCTGGGGACTGAAATTGCCTTTGTAAGACTAATGAAAGTCCATGAGATTAGGATTATAAGGGTCTGAATTTTGCTAAAATATAGGCATAGTTAAATGATAACCAGTTATTGTTCCCTAGCTTGCTTTTATATAATTCCTTACTGCTCAGGTGTCATGTGGCCAGAAGTCACAAGATTTGTGACTTCCTCAATTGCTCCTATAGATAACATCACTACTATTGTAAAACCTAAGTCTTTTGAGATGATTTTCAGACTTTTGCATTCTGGCAACCAACTGACTCCACCTGGACCTATGACTCATGATTCAACTGGTCCTGCAGCCCTCACCCAGAGGCTGACTCAGTGTACAAGGACCATCTTCCACATTCCTATGATTTCATCCTCAAACAGCCAACAGCATTCATTCCCTGAACGCCTGCCCACCAAATTATCCATACAAACCGTAGCCTCTGAGTGCTCAGTGAGGCTAATTTGAGTAATAAATTCCCATTTTCTGCTTGACTAGCTCTACATTAATTAAACTCTTTCTCTATGGCAATACCACTGTCTCAGTGACTTGGTTTTATCTGTGCAGGGGTCAAAAAGAACCTACTGGGTGATTACAATATTAATATCAATAACAAAGCAACTTTTTTTGTGTACAAGATGGAATCTCACTCTGTCGCCCAGGCTGGAGTGCAGTGGCATGATGTCAGCTCACTGCAACCTCCACCACCTAGCTTCAAGGGATTCTCCTGCCTCAGCCTCCCAAGTAGCCGGGATTACAGGCGCGTGCCACCATGCCCAGCTAATTTTTGTATTTTTAGTAGAGACAGGGTTTTGCCATGTTGGCCAGGCTGGAGTGAACATCTGACCTCAGGTAATGTGCCCGCCTCAGCCGCCCAAAGTGCTAGGATTACAGACATGAGCCACCGTGCCTGGCCACAAAGCAATTTTTTAAAAAAATGAAGTAATTATTAGCTTTTCTAGAAAAGCTTTGTCTCTTTTAACCTATGAAAAGTAATAATATTTGTCTTTAAAAATCACTTTTGCATTTTTTTAGAAGAAACAGTGTGTCATTTCCACTATGAAAGGAAATTGTGGAATATTGTAAGACTCACCTGTGAATGATATTTATATAGATGTTCTAACTTTAGCATTGTGTATGAATAGAACCAAAGAAGATGAAATGACTGTGCATTTGCGTGGTGTGTATTTGAGTTGGAGGAGGGAGACTGGTTGGGGTTCAAGGAGTGAATAAGGAAACTGAATCCTATCTTCAATAGTTGGAAGTCAATAGATAATATTCAAAACTGAAAAAGAAAAACAAAACTTAAGTAGCAGAAAAATCTGCTTATTTGAAAATATGGATGCAAATACCAGTAAAAACTGCTTAAACTGTTGGAAATTTTTTACTTTGGAAATGGGAATTAGAAGCTAGAAAGTGCAAAGCTGTAGATTGCTGTTAAAAGCTAGCAGAACTCAGCATATTTAAAGTGAATATGTATGACTTTAACAAAAATAAAGATTAAAGTTTTAAATAAGAACTATTTTTCAATTCTTTCTCAAATTACATTATTGTTTTTTGTTAGAATTGCATCGAGATTATAGAAAGATAATTTAGGGAGAACTGACATCTTTCTGAGTATTTTCCTCTAGAAATATGGTTGAGACTTCTTTTCCATTCTCAAAAAGAGTTTATCATTTTCTTGTTATAAGTCCTGTGAATTTTCCGTTACTTGTGGCTGGGCCTGCTATGTTGCTTTTGCTATTACAATGATATCCTTTTCCATTATATACATATGATAACTGGCTGTTTCTAGTGCACAGGAAAGCTCTTTATTTTTCTTGTAACTTACCACCTTGCCAAATGCCTATCTCTATCTCCTGATACTTTTTCAACTGATTATCTTAAGTTTTCAAGGTAGACAATCATATAAACATACGAATAATTATAGTTGTTTATTATAATATTCCTTTCCAATATATATGACATTTCTTTTATATAGCCTATGCATTGGTTAGTACTTATTGAATATAGCTCTAATAATGGGAATAATTGATTGTATTGCTTCCAACTTGAATAGGAATACTCCTGGTTTTCCCTAACATGAATATTGCCTTCTATTTTTATCAGATAGAAGCTTGATTGTCTATTTATTTCACATCTAGGACTTCCCCTATCTAAACACTCCTTCATGCTTTATCATATTTGTATTTGCCTTTATACCAGAATTTAGAATAATCCCTGGCTCAATAAAATTTTTTTAAACAAATAGGTCCATAGATGGAAAAGTCACCTCTAAACGATCACATGGCTTTGTCTCTTTTAACCTATAAAAACCATTAATATTTGTCAAAGTATTAAATCACTTTTGTATTTTTAGAAGAAACAGTACTTCATTATTAACTGGATTTCCCAGCACTTTATTTTAAACGCTTCTATCTGTGCTTCTGAGCATGAATTGTAAGTGTTGTGTTATCCCTACGTTATCTTTGTCAGATTTGGTTTCAGGATTTTGCTAGCCATATTAAACGAATTAAAATGCTTCATGTCTTTGCTTTGAAACAGTTCTAAAGTCGCAGGAATTCAATATTAAGAGCATTTGTCAAGAAAGCAACCTGCCTCCTGGTCTTTGAGTTCTTCAGTAGCTATTCTTCTATTATGTTTCATTGTACTGTATTATACAATATGTGTGTAAGTGGACTTTTGTCAGACAAAGTTAAAACTATACCTAATTGAAGAGACTAAAAATGTGATCTGTGTCTCTCACCCCATCCCACCCATCCCCAGAGTTGAGTACTTTTATTTTCGTTATTTTACCTATGTCCTCACATATTTATATGTAAACACAATATACACGTATATGTACATTCATACATGTATAAGGAATAGAATAATTATTCTGAAACTACTCTTTTTCACTTATTCCTTGAAAAGCTTTTCACTTATATATTATAAATGATATGAAACTATATGTACTTCATCCTTTAATAGCTGCATAGTATTCAACTTTATTGCTTTACCATACCCTCTAACTACTCTTCTACTAACGAGCATCTGGATGTTTCCCTCCTCACTATCATCAACAAACCTGCCATGATCATTCTTGTACATAGACTGTTAGGCCCACTGCATGCAAAATATTCTTCAGAATCAGTTCATAAACATGAAATTACAAAGTCAAAAAAGGCAGTTTTAATCTTAATAGTATAAAAATGTTCTCCAAAAAAGATTTTGTCATCTTATCCTTCCATCAATAAGGTATCATTGTGTTCATCTGTCATATCATTACTAACACTGGGTATTGTAAAGCTTTTATATTTGTTAATCTGATTAGTGAAAATTGATTTAAATGTATCACGTTAATTTACATTTATCTGATTACCAATGAGGTTGAATATTTTGTAGGGTTTATTGAACATTTGTATTTCTTTTTCTATAAATTGCTTTTAAATATCCATCATTCATTCTTCTATTTCTATTTCTATTAATATCATATTTCTATTTCTATTAATATCAATATGCATCGATAGGAAAATAACACTCCTTAGAGTGTTCTTACTTAGATAGTTTTCTGTTCCACACATTTATAATTTTTCTGCAGCTTTATCTAGCACTTTTATATTTAGCTTTTTGGGTATGGTTTAAGGCATATGTCTAAATATATTTCTTTCACAATGGATAACCAATCACCCATAACTGTATTGCTTTGAAAATGGATAACCAAGCTTCACCCTCATTTGTAAAGTAATTCATTTTCCTACTCATTTGTTTGCCTTTTTTATTATTAATGGCAGCTAGTACTTACATAGTTCTGACCATATTTCAGGCACCCTTTAAGGGCTTCCTGTATATTAATGCATTTACTCTTTGCAACAACCATTAGATGTAGGTAGTATAATGATCCCTCTTTTACATATAGGAAACTAAGGAACAGAGAGTTTACGTAACTTCCCCAAGAATGCACAGCTACTGAGTGTACTGGCCTAAGATCCAGCGTTCTTTACTATACTAAACACTGCTGTGCACACCTCTCCTTCTAGATTCCATCCAATCTTATTAACCAATATCTCTGCCTATGCCTGCGCAAATCCTATACTTTTATGATTCGATTTTCAAATTTGTTTAAATTTTTGAAAGACAAGTTTCCCTCATTTTTTCTTCTAGGAGTTTTCCATGTTACTTGCTATTTTGTCTACCATTTGACTAACAGAATAGCATGTTAAGTTTCATAAATAATGATTAGGATTGCATTACATTTCTAAATTAACTTGAGGAGGATTGATAGCTCAAAAACAATTGTCTTCTATTTAGGAAAGAACTGCGTATCTGCATTTGTTGGATTTTTTTTCTCTATTTTACAGTTTTTTACATATAAATCTTACCGTTGTTAGGCATTTTATGTTTTTATTATTATTGTAAATAGATTTTTCTTTTCTTTGTTTCATTCTTTAGTATATTACTGATAATATATAGGAAAACGGATTTTTTTCTATATTAATTTTATATCTGTCATACTGAATTTTACTGATTCTAATTTTTTTTGGATAATTTCTTGGATTTTCATGGAAATCTTTAGTTTCCAAATAATTATATCTGTGTCTTTCTTTATAATATTTGTGTGTCATGTTATCCTTTTTTGGCCTGTATATTTGCACTGGTTAGAGTTAGACCCTCTGTTACAAGTTTAAATGGCAGCAGTGATAGGAGCAAGTTTATCTTGTCTCTAACTTTAGTAGGAATGTTTCTGAGGATTTACATCACACATGGTGTTTGTTCTTGGTTTATGTTAATCTTTATTAGTTTAATGAAGTTTCCTTCTATTGCTAGCTTACCAACACTTATTGTTTACTTGTTTTTAATCACAAATGATTATTGAATTTTAGCAAATACATTTTTTGCCCAGATTGAAATGCCATGACTTTTTAAATCTATTTATATAGTTAATTATATTAATGGATTTCCTTGTGTTGAGTCATCCTTGTATTAATAATAGCTACATTTAGTGTATTCTTTCTATGTTCCAGAAATTATGTTAAACATAGTTATCAGGTAAATACATGTTTAAGATTACTGTGTCCTCTTGACAAACTGATCTTTTCTCTGTTATGAAAGTTTTTTTAATCTCTAATAATAATCTTCATCTTGAAGACTATTTTGCTTGATATTAATATAGCCAAATAAGTTTTATTCATGGTTACTATTTGTATGGTATATATTTGCTGTCATTTAAATGGGCACCCAAAAAGCATGTGTTGGAAACTTAATTAGCATTTTAATAGTATTAAGAGGTAAGATCATTAAGAGATAATTAGGCCATGAGGGCTCCTCTCTCATAAATGCATCAATGCTGTAATCACAGGAGTGGGTTTGTCATAAAGGGGTGAATTTGCATTCCTCCTTTCACTCTTCTGCCATGTGAACAATAGTGTTGCCCCCGCTGTAGGATGCAGCATTCAAGATGCCATCTTGGAGGTGGAGACCAGGACCTCCCCAGACACCAAACCTGCTGCTGCCTTGATCTTGGACCTCAGTAGCCAGAACTGCAAGAAATAAATTTCTATTCTTTGTAAATTACCCAGCCTCAGGTATTCTGCAGCACAAAACAGAGTGAGCCACATTTTTTCTTTCTTTCTTTTTTTTGAAAATTATCCTTTAAGTTCTGGGATACATGTGCAGAACAGGCAGGTTTGTTATATAAGTATACATGTGCCATAGTGGTTTTCTGCACCCATCAACTTGTCATCTATATTAGGTATTTCTCCTAATGCTATCCCTTCCCCTAGTCCCCACCCCTGACAGGCCCCAGTGTGTGATGTTCCCCTCTCTGTGTCCATGTGTTCTCATGGTCCAACTCCCACTTACGAGTAACAACATGTGATGTTTGGTTTTCTGTTCCTGTGTTAGTTTACTGAAAATGATGGTTTTCAGCTTCATCCATGTCCCTGCAAAGGACATTAACTCATCCTTTTTTATGGCTGCGTAGTATTCCATGGTATATATATGCCACATTTTCTTTATCCAGTATATCACTGATAGGCATTTGGGTTGGTTCCAAGTCTTTGTTATTGTGAACAGTGCTGAAATAAACATATGTATGCATGTGTCTCTATAGTAGAATAATTTGTACTCCTTTGGGTATATACCCAGTAGTGGGATTGCTGGGTTAAATGGTATTTCTAGTTCTAGACCCTTGAGGAATTGCCACATTGTCTTCCACAATAGTTGAACTAATTTACACTTCCACCAACAATGTAAAAACATCTTCTCCACATCTTCTCCAGCATCTGTTGTTTCCTGACATTTCAGTGATCATTCTAACTGGCATGAGATGGTATCTCATTGTGGTTTTGATTTGTATTTCTCTAATGACCAGTGATGATGAGCTTTTTTTCATATATTTGTTGGCCTCATAAATGTCTCCTTTTGAGAAATGTCTGTTCATATACTTTGCCCACTTTTTGATGGAGTTGTTTGTTTTTTTCTTGTAAATTTGTTTCTTTGTAGATTCTGGATATTAGCCCTTTGTCAGATGAGTAGGTTACAAAAATTTTCTCCAATTCTGTAGGTTTCCTGTTCACTCTGATGATAGTTTCTTTTGCTGTGCAGAACCTCTTTAGTTTAATTAGGTCCCATTTGTCGATTTTGGCTTTTGTTGCCATTGCTTTTGGTATTTCAGTTATGAAGTCTTTGCCCATGCCTATGTCCTGAATGGTATTGCTCAGGTTTTCTTCTAGGGATTTTATGGTTTTGGGTCTTACATTTAAGTCTTTAATCCATCTCAAGTTAATTTTGTATAAAATGTAAGGAAGGGGTCCAGTTTTAGTTTTCTGCATATAGCTAGCCACTTTTTCCAACACCATTTATTAAATAGGGAATCCTTTCCCCATTGCTTGTTTTTGTCAGGTTTGTTAAAGATCAGATGGTTGTAGATGAGTGGTGTTATTTCTGAGGCCTCTGTTCTGTTCCATTGGTCTATATCTCTGTTTTGGTACCAGTACCATATTGATTTGGTTACTGTAGCCTTGTAGTATAGTTTGAAGTCAGGTAGCGTGATATCTCCAGCTATGTTCTTTTTGCTTAGGATTGTCTTGGCTTTATGGGCTCTTTTTTGGTTTTATATGCAATTTAAAGTAGTTTTTTTCTAATTCTATGAAGAAAGTCAAAGGTAGCTTGATGGGGATAGCATTGAATCTATAAATTACTTTGGGCAGTATGGCCATTTTTATGATATCAATTCTTCCTAATTATGAGCATGGAATGTTTTTCCATTTGTTTGTGTCTTCTCCTATTTCCTTGAGCAACTCGCTGCTATTTTTTAAACATGTCTTTACATTTCTAAAATTTTTTATTTTGATTAGCTTTTGCTTAAAGGTCTACTTAAAGTTTTATTTTTTAAAAAGCATATATGAGTCATATAATTTCTGAATTCTTACAAATCTGAACCAGGCTTTGATTTGCCTTGCATTTGATAATAGCTAGGTTTCGTATATAATTATTGGAACATAATTTCTTTTCTTCAGAAATCACACATTTTCTCTAAGGTTTTCTAGTATTAGTGTTGCAAATAAAAAGTCCAATGTCATTTAAATTTGTGGGGTGAAGGGGTGATATTTTTTCCTAGTTGGCTGATTCTAGCATTTGTTCTTTATTCAGAATATGGTGAACCACCTGAATATGACTTTTTTCATTATGTCTGCCCAGTCTTTGGTAAGCTTTCTCCATGTGAAGACTGAATTCTTCAATTCAGAAAAAAATGCCTTCTTTTATTTCTTTGGCTATTGCTTTCATTCATCTATACTGTTTTCTTCTTCTGGAACTCCTGTGATAATACTATTTCTTTTTGCTTTCATCTTTCCTGCCTCTTGACTGTCTTCTAAATTTCCAGTTCTTGAAATGTATGCTCTACATTCTGAAAGAATGTTTTATAGCTATGCCTCTCTTTATTTTCAAAACACATTTTTAGTTTCTAGATTTTGACTTTTTGGTGAAAATCTTCACTTTAAAAAGCTTAGCAGCTCTGTTTTACTAGAGGTTGTTTAATCTGAATGCCCGTATTTGATCCCCCTCCTTTGAACCATTAAATGTCTTCATTTATATGGTGATTTTTCTCTTGTTTTTACAGTGGAAGAATTTGTTTTGCCAGCATGAACAGCCAAAACGTGAACAAGGGCTTATTAGTGACTCCCTCGTTTACTACCACCTCTAGCATTTCCAACTAAAACTCCTGAGCTTCATCAACATCGGTAAAAAGTTTCTGATGATGATACACAAAGGGCTTTGTTATAACCCCTTTATATTTCTTGGATTATTTCTCTTTAGAATAGGAAAGAGGAAATCATCAGATGCAATCAGGATACCATCTTTGTCACAAAAGATTTGTTTATTTTTTCTAGACTGCAATGAAAGAAACTTTGTATTTCTCACTTAAGAAAAATAAATTTTTAAAGAAAGAAAAATTGGACATACTCAACTTCCTTCCTTACAGAGAAATGGGAAAGTTATTTTAATTTCAACATTCTTATGAAAAGAGCCTTTTTGGGAGAGATAAATTTTTGCATTACTTTCCCCCAATAAAAACATTTTAAATACATTCCTTGAAACCATCTTTTATAGTCCTGAATTACTACAGACTTCTGTGTCCAACTGCCCAAACAAGGACAGGAAAATATGCCCATGAAAGTTAACCTCTGCTGAAAACAACCATGAAGTAGAAAAAAACAACGGGAACATCTGTATTTTATCCTGACAATATGTTCTCTCTTATTCTGGAAGCACAGGATGTCTTTACTCTGTCAGCTGCAAAAATATTATCTCTCTGCAGGAATGAAACAAGTGTGGAATATATATTATGTTACCACATTACATGCATACCTAAGCAGAAAACAAAGAAAATAGCCATTTAATATATAACTCAGTTTTGCCTCCAGGGACAGATAAAAATTTTTATTATAATACCCAAATGGTACAGTCCATAAATACATATGGGAAATGTGATACGGCGAAGTCAGATTCTTTTGGCTAAATTCTTGTGGCTAAAAATTTATCATCTGACCCTCATCCTAATCTTTCCTGCAAATAGACATGAAGTAGGCTATATTGTTTATGAGGTCCAGAAATCTGGGGGCAATAGAGATCAAAACCCATCACCATTTTTCAACAAGCCATTAATTTTTTAATGTCTGTGGAAAATGACTATTGGCTGATATCTTTCAGTTCCATTTCCAATGTTATGTCTTAGGCAGTTTACCTAATAAACAATCAAGATACTAAATAAACAATAAAAAACAGTAACTAAATTAGTAATTTAATAACTTCAGATTATTCTAAAGGCCTAGTTGTGTTTACCCTTTTTGAAATCAATAACTTTTCATTTGGAATTTTAAATCCACTTTAATGAGCATTCTGCTAGCAGCAGTTTAATTTAAGATCCAAACTTATACAAACAAAAGTAATAGAGGATTTTACCCAGATAACAATTTATACTTACCTTTTGCAGACCGCATCACTGATTTGAAGGTATAAATCCCTGAAATCTCATTATTTATGCCTCTTAAAATTTTTTTAATGTTTTTAACCAGAGAAGGGGTTATATAGGAAGAGTATTTCCAATGTAAGGAGTCTTTATGTTGCTCAGATACTTGCAACATGACTGAAATGCTTCTTCTAGTACTGGTGCTATCTTTGGAAGCTTTTACAGAGCAATGACATGGCTGCCTTATAAGCAGTAAATGAGAAACATCTTGTGATAATGCCACTGGCTTTCACATAAGCTGCCTATTTTACGTCTTATCAAATTGAAGCATTTGTCAGCACGCAAACCTTGCTTCTTTGTATCTTCACATTCCCTCGCTGATTTAATGCTAACAATGTTTTCAGCATTGCTCCCCTCCCTATAAGTAACATTTTGGGGTCATGTAATCTATCCCTATAAAACTAAGTGGAAGCATCCTCCATAAACAAGGAGCTGTTTCTAAAATCCACTCTCTGGTTCCATACCATAGGGACTCAAGCAGCTCTGGAGTCTCCAGAGGGTGCTCAAGAGGCAAACTCTAGCCTTTGGGCTCCTCGGTGCCTCCCTGTGAGATGCTGTGCCGTCTTGCACCGATGTTGATTCCTGGAAGCATTTTATAGCTATCACACCCTAATGTACCAAGGCTGTGCATTACCCTCATAATTTATGAAATTATTCATAAGAAGTGATTATTTCACCCTCTGTTACAGCTCTCCTTTCCGCAGAAGCTCACAAAAGTAATTTGCCATTACTTTTAAAGGCTAAAACCACAATTAGTTTCACACCAAGCAAATAGTCCTTGGACCATGTTGGAACACACAGCACCAAGTAATGCCTCCCCATATTGCCCCTATCCCAGCAGCCTTGTAACAAATCCTCTCCTTAAGTGCTCCCCCCCAACTAAAAAAGTCACATCACACAAATAGACACCCAGGCACAATCAAAACCCCAGTTTAGGCTCACCTGGAGCCTTTTGCCCCATGTGTAAATATCCAAAATTCACCCTATATCAATGAATAACTTACTGTGTTGCTTCATGAACATTCCTTTGTCACCTGTAAGAGGAGAGCTTACCTGAAAATGACAGTAGCACAGGGCAAAGCAAGCCAGGAGATGAAGAGACACCCCTATCAACCTCATCTGAGCCCCTGAAACCAGTCTCCACCTATGTTTTCCACAGTTATATGTGGCAATAAATTTCCTTTGTTGCTTAAGTTAATTTGAGTTTGGTTATATGTCACTTGCAACCGAAATAATCTTGACTAATACACTAATAATTATCAAATTATATTGAGTTATATAAATATCAGTGCCTAAGGACTTGAAACAACAAATCCCAGAGATGTGCAACCATAAACACTATAGCCTGATGAGTGATTTAATTAAATACATACATATAGATCATTCCCCAAGCCACATATATACAAATAAAGAGAAATAAATCTGAAGGAGAAGGAAAAATCTTTTGCATTTTGACACAATTTATTAAGCAGAAGACATCTGCCCAATGTCTAGATCTGGAAAGATAAATTATTCTATTTTATGTTGTTATTAAATTATATTACTCTTCATTATAGTTAAATGCATTTAGAGGAATTAAGCTTATCAAAAATTTGGCAGTGTAATGTAAGCGATGATTCCTTGTTTGTTTGACAACACCCTCCTGTGAGTTGATTCACAATTTTAATTTTAGAAAACAATATTTCTTTGATGGGGGCTGACAGAATGATGTGAGCTGCTGCATCATTTTGCATGAAGTCATATTGATTGTGAAAGGAAACAGAAGCCAAGTGACTTAACCAATTTTTCAAGGAGCATTATGACAATAATGTTTCCATATTGTCAGAGGGGATCACATCAATTTAATAACTGAAATTAAGCTTCAGGAGACAATCACCTATCCTTTTAAAGATAAGTACAAAGGAGCTCTATAAAGATAAAAATTCTAAATAATGTTAGTGAAAAAAACTTAGCTAAAAATGTATAAAATTATGTATGAATATCAAGCACCTTCTATAGATACAGTGGGAGCACAACAGAGACATCAGAGAGCTTTCAACCTAGAGGAAGGCATTAGCCAGTCACAAAGAGTTATCATTCCAATTGGGATGTTACCAGAGAAAGGACCTATTACCAGGCCCATGCTGGGGCTTCATGCTAAGCAGATAGACTAGGGAAGGATTTCATGAGGAAGTAATACTGAACTGATATTTAAAGAATGAATAAGCCCTTACTCAATAAAGAGGGAAAGAGCATTCTGGTCTGAGGGACAAGCCTCTACATAGGTGTAGGGAAGACTGGGGCAAGAATAAGAGACCTAAAACTGCCCTGAGGCCAGAACCCAGGGAAAGGAGCCAGTGAGTAGGGAGGGCCCAAGCTGAGCAGAGATAGAAATTTTCCTCCTAAAACACTGGGTGGACTTTCAATGGTTTCAGGCAGGGCTTGTGTGATCAATTTTGCATTTAACAAAACATCACCTTGGCTTCAGACTGGATAATAAATAAGGGATGGGGTCAGGGTTCAGGCAAGGGAAAATAGTACCTGGGGCTGGGTAGAAGTAGGGGTGAGGGTAAGACACAGGTAGAGAAGCCGTTTGTCATGGCAGTTTATTCTCAGGAAACATTTATTGAGAGTCAGCAGCAGGAAACCTGACTGAATCATTCTCTTTTAAAAAACTCTTTATTGGGCAAAAATCTCAAACATCTAAAAGAGTAGAGAGAATAATTTAGTGAACCCATATATGCTCGACCCCAAGCTTCAACAACAATCAATGCTGGACTGATCTTGCCCGATCTATATTCCCACTCTTTCTGTACTCCCAGATATATTTTTAAATTATGAACATTTCAAACCTTCAGAAAAGTTGTGAGAGTACTACAACAATCATCCATTTAACATTCATCTAGATCCATTACTTGTTAACATTTTGTTAACTTTATATATTTATGTATATAGAAAGTATATATAAAAAAACCGTGTGTATGTGTGTATATATATACAAAGTATATATATGTGTGTGTGTGTGTGTGTGTGTGTGTATGTATGTATATGTACATACATATACACTGTGTATATTCTCTCTCTCTCTCCTGTGTGTGTGTGTGTGTTCCATCATCTATCCCCTAAGAGCAAAGGCATTCTCCTATACAACCAGCATATAGTTATAGCTCAGGAACTTCAGCATTATCTAACATACAATCTATATTCAAAATTCCCCATGTGTTCCAATAACATCCTCTATAGCTGTTTTTTTTTCCTCCAGATCCAGGATCCAAACAAATCTCATGCATTCCTTTTGTTATTTGTCTCTTTCGTCCCCATCAATCTCAAGCGTTCCTCAGAGTTTGTGTCTTTGGTGACTTTGATGCCTGTGAAGGGTCTTGGTCAGCAGCTTTGCAGGATGTCCTTTAATGTGTGTTTGTTTGATTGTTTACTCATGATTAGATTGAGGTGAAACATTTTGGCAGTGCTATCACATAGGTGATGTTTGTCCTTCTCAATATATCACCTCAGGAGCCACATGATGTCAGTTGTACCATTACTGATGATGATTCTTTCACTTTTCTAACCTATTGAGTTCATATCCTATAGACATAATCCATTACTGAGGAAACCAGACAAGGACAGCAAAATACAATTTCTATTTCCTCATGAGCCGTCTTAACGCCAAGAGACATTTACACAGATCATTTATACAGACAAAGCTTTATTGGCTTCATTTGCAAAAGGTGGATATAGATCATAAATAGACATGGATGAGGGATGAATATCCTACCACGATTAGAAGAAATCTGCAAGCTTGAGAGGAAGTGAAGTGTGGGGGTGAAGCACATCACCTCAGGAGCCAGACTGCCCTGCTACTTCCCACCTGTGTGACTCTGGGCAAGTTACTTAACCTTTCTGTGTCCACATTTGTAACATGGGTCGTCATAGAACTTTTCCTATATGGTTGGGGTGATCACTGAGTTGCTACATGTGCAGTGCCTGGCATATCATAACCTGTCAGTGGTATGATGATGATGATGATGATGATGGTAATGTTTCTAGAGAAGAACCAATCACCTCCATGTGTTGATTAAAGGAAGACCCTAAGTTACTTTTAATAAAAAAATATTGTCTGAGCCTGGGCGTGGTGGTTCACACTTACAATCCCAGAAATTTGGGAGGCCAAGGTAGGCAGATCACTGAGATCAGGAGTTCGAGACCAGCCTGGACAACATGGCAAAACCCCGTCTCTATTAAAAATACAGAAATTAGCTGGGCATGGTCGTGCATGTCTGTAGTCCCAGCTACTTGGGAGTCTGAGGCAGGAGAATTGCTTGAACCCAGGAGGTGGAGGTTTCAGTGAGCCAAGATCATGCCACTGCACTCCAGCCTGGGTAACAGAGCAAAACTCCATCTCAATATTTATAGTCTGAAGTTTATACCCTGTTAAAATCATAATGTGGTAAAATGTCAACACATTTGTATAAAATCATCACCATCATTTAATGAGAACGATATAGGGCCAAAGAGTTTGATTTTAACAATTAGATGCCTAACATTAACATTTCCCAAATATTCCGTGGAAGACATCATAGGGTAGAAACATCTAGACGACAGAAATAGAGGAAGGGAGCAGGGAGAAGCATGGGAAGGGCAAAGAGGTGGAGGGAAAGGGAAAGTCCAACACCCCTGGCCCTGAGTCCTCAAATCTCAGCCTGCCCAGGACCTAGTTACTGCCCTTTCCACTGCTCACAGGCTTGCTCCCTAAACAGTCCCCTCTGGGCTTCTTCCTGCTTTAGGATTTAAAAATCCAGGCTTTCATTATTGTCTCCCCCAGCTCAGCCTACCTACCCATACCCCAAACGCACACAGCATGTTTTCTTTTTCTTCTTTGTGTCTTATTTTTCAATGAGGTCCCACCACTTATCAAAGTTAAATAACTCCTATAACAGGCATGAAGTTTATAATCCCAAAACCCAGATGTGCCATTATAAAACCCCCTTTATTTTTTTTAACTGACTTAGATCACAAGACTCACTTCCATAAATGGAAAAGTACCTTACTGCCAATTCAAGGAAAACTCAGACATTTCTGGGATTTCTTTCTCAGTTTCTTTGGGTAAATGAGAAGTCAATATGGAATTAATACTCTCTATTTCCTTCTGTTCTCTCCATCATACCCTAAATCTGGGAGCAATAGGTAGAGCAGCTCAAGCTGCAGTAAAAAAAAAAGAAAGGATTCTCTCCATTCTCTCAAGGAAACTGTCTAGAACAGCAGACTGTCCAATAATCAAGTAAATGCCCAATTGCAATACAGGTAAGTTTCCCAAAATTGTTTTGGGAGTACAGAGCAAGTATAAAAAAGCATAAATTCAGCTCAAGGGGCCAGAGAAACTTCCAAGAGGAGGCAATTTTTAAGTTTTATCTTAAAGAGTGAGATGGAGATAGTAAGTTTAAGAAGACAGGGAAAGATATCGGAATAGTGAGAGAGGGTGACGTGCTTGGGACATACAAGTAGTTCTGTTCAGCTACAGCACAGGGCATGTTCGGAATACTGAGTAGGAGATGAGTCTAGAGAGATGAACAGACTGTACATCAAGCCAAAGGATTTGGATTGTATTCTCTAGACCAGAGCTTGGCAAACTGGACATGGAGTCCAAATCTAGCCTGGTTTTATAAACAAAGTTGTACTGAATACAGACATGCTCACTTGTTTACATACTGTCTATGGCTGCCTTCATGCTTCAACATCAGAATTGGGTAGTTATGGCAGAGACTGTATGGCCACCAAAGCCTAGTATATTTACTATACAGCTCTTTACATAAAAAGTTTGCTGACCCTGGGCTAACCCACTTCAGTTATCTATGCACCCTCTTTAAAAGGATGAATTATCCTAGAGTCAAAACTCCACTTAGATATTTTCAGTATATTGTTATTCAGATATATGCAAACTTAAAATTAAGTGCAAGTATCTTATGCTGGTAGCTCTTTTGCAACTATAAAAATTTGCATAAACTAACAAAAACAATACAATTCAAATTAGCATATTAATTAAATGTGACTGATGACATCACTTGTATGGAGACAGATTTCCACTGCCAACATTGGACTATCACAGTGCAGGTGCTTTTGAATTCAGCAGCTTATACCACCTGGACCACAGGATGGCTTTACTTCTTTGAACTAGGGTAAAACCTTTGTTAATACCACAAAAGACAGTGACTTCATGGAACTTTATCTACCCCAAATGCCTCATTTTGAGGTACAAATTTCCCCTGTCCTTTTTTGCACAAGTTCTTAATAATTATAGTAATGCTCGTTGGTACAATGAAAACAAAATGCATGTGCAGAGACCAAAATCAATTGTCAGGACTCAGCTCTAAGGCGGCCATTGAGGTGATCCACAATTGTTCATATGTTTTAAAATATTATCAAATGAAAACATAATAATTTAAAAATTACCGTAGAGAGCTGCAGATTCTGGATGATATGCAGTTATTGACAAAATCTAACAGACAGCTCTTCATACGGCAACAAATAGCTAAAAACGACCAGTCCAAAATAGGTGAACCCAAGGGGTAGCAATGGATTAGAGAGAAGAGGACACATTTGAGAATATTTAGTACACTATCTGGACAAAACTTTAAACATCAAATGGTTGTGGGGAGGAAGAAGTATAAGGGAAGATTCAAGAATGACAGGTTTCTGGTGTGGGCATGTGTGCTCACCAAGGTGAATAAACACAGAGGAAATAAAAGTTTGGGAGAGAAAGATACTAAGATCACTTGGGTATGTTGAATTTAAGGCATCTGTGAGACTAGGTCTTATTCGGAATAAAGTTGGATGTATAGGACCATGTAGTCATAAGTGATAACTGGCTCATAAAGATATGGAAGTCAAATTTAAGTTATAATTGAACTACCAATATAGATGAGATGATAGCCCACATAAAAAAGTAAAAAGTGACAGAAGAAGAAAGCACTAAAAGACACTTAATCAAGAACTGGCTGTTACAGGGAGCTGTGTAAATAACTACATTTATGCATCCCTAAATATAATCAGCTCGGTATGATCTGTGCAAATGGAGGGAAATTGTAATGTGCATAATATGAGATATGAATACAAAAATTATTTCTTATATTCATTTTGGTGGATGCACAGCAGAGAGAAGCATTGATAGATTTACTTATGTTTGCTAAAATTTGGTTTGCTCTCCCAAAAGGCACGTTAACTTGGATAAAAAGAAAAAATGGTACAGAATGTGGCAGTCACTGTTAGTTGTCTATTCAATATCCATTTCTTCTTTACAAACCAACCTGAATTTTTCTCAGGGGCAATGTGTTTAGCTGAAAACTTCACTTCCCTGCCCGCTTTGCACCAATGAATGGCCATGTAACACAGTTCTGGCCAGTGAAATACAAGTGAAAGTTGAAGGATGAAACTTCTGCGAAAGCTCTAAAAGGCAGATAGACTCAAGTGGCTGGATGCTTTGCATGTTTTCCTGCCTAGATACATCGTGTTGGAGATGGAGCCACAGTATTGTGACCACCAGGCCCCCAAAACACGGTAAGGATTACTGAGTGGAAATACAGGAGGATCCTGGGGGCTTTACAAATCCTCAGTATGAGCCCTGACTCTGCTTCCAAATGTAAATAAGAATAATCGGACCCCTAATTTTTTAAGTCACTTTTTTCTGGGTTTCTGTTACTAGAGGCTTAGTGAATTTCTCCCTCCACAGAAGGCCTGTTTGAAAATGGTCTCAGCTAAAAACTTCCTGTAGATAGCTTTCAAAGTTAATATAATGTCCAGGAACAAATGAAGACTTGATTTCCACCTAGATGCAAAAGCAAACCTCTCAACCCTATTACTAGGGCCACCTGCTTTAGTCTTGATTAAACCAAGTGAAGGGAAAAAGGAAGTGGGCAGCCCAGAGCTTAGCTGGCCATGATAAATGAGTTCCCAGTAAGACTGTGTCCTCCAAATCTCCAATATTTAGCATTCTTCACCATGCTTTTTTTTTTTTGCTTTTCATTTTCCCTTCCATTCTTAATCTAATGGAAGAAAAATGTGAATAATAAAGTATGAATACTATTCTTCATTAACCTTCAGTGCCTTCTCATTGTCCACCCAGTTAAGCATATGAAGGATAATTTATTGAACTATTCATCTGTGCTTTGTATTGCTAGTGTTTTCCTCCCCTATTCCAAACAAGTAGCCAGGCTAATTGCTGCTTTACTTCAGGGAAGTCTGTAGCAGAAGCTTGAAAGCAAATGCCCAAGATCTCTGCTTGTGTCTGGTCTTTAAGAGCTTGGGTTCCTGAAGTGGATTACGCTGGAGGAACACAGGTAGAAGCCGAAGTGACAAAGGAGAGGAGGAGACTTCCTATACCAGGAAGGTGTGGTGGTTTCCACGATCATCAAGGAGCCTGTGTCCTACTTCTGGCAGAACCTGGGGAAGAAGACAAGGCCTCAGAGGGGGCCTGACTGTGTGGTGAAGTTAGCGAGTCTGTACCCTGGGCAACAGGGCTTCCATTGTGAAGAAAGATGCCTGCATGCCAACAAGAGCAGAGAAACAGAGTCACTGCCATTCAGGGGTCTGTGACAACTTTGACACTAGGACCACCACAATGAGCCAAAACTTAGGGACAATTCTCCTCTGTTTTAGGGAACCACAGAGTCTCTGATATACTGCAGAAGAGAGAGAGAACACTCAAATGACAGATTGAATTTACCTCCAGCAAGGTGGGACGAAGGCTCACAGAAACACCCAGCATACTCTACTGGCGTCTACTGGGGTCCAAGACCTCAACAGCACAGTCTCCTCAGCCTGCTGCTCCAGACATTTGGCTTTTCTTCCCCTGCTTGAATCCTACACTCCTGATGCTTTCCTGCCTCTGTGTTTGCTTAGAACTTTCTGTCCTTTGGCAATTGAATGCATGCACTCATCCATTTAACAATAAGTGCCCACCTTTTCTATCTTCAAATACTTGCCCTTCATAAAGTTCTCCCTGACCCCTCTGAAAATCCATAATTTCCTCCTTTATATCTCCAAGTTTTGGACTTCTCTTGCAACATTTACCCTGCACTACTTTTTGTTACAATTTCATACCTGCTCCGCCACTATATCTTAAACATGTATTGAACATCTACTATGCACCCTGAAGATAGTGACTGTTTCCCAAGTACCTAGCATAACACCATATGTTCTTGACCTTAGGGCACTAAACTGAACAGAGCACAGAGCCTGTCCTCAAAGTTCTCAAAATCTATGTATCATGTTCAAGGATCACAGGATTGTGTGTAATGCCTTCTCAGCCTTTGTTGATCTTGATCGTCAGCTTTTTAAACCTCCACTCAGCTACTTATACAAAATTTAAGTAAAATGAGGAAGATAATTTTGTTGGAGAGAAAGCGTCTGGATGCTTCAGAATATGCCACCTCACCTGAATGGTAACCATTACACCTGTAAATAAGATAAAATAGCAAGAAAAATGTAAAAGTGTGCTTTGATCATTTCCTTTTTGAAAGTCAATAAGATCATTTTTATTTTCAAAGAAAATGTACAAATAAAAATATTTTTACCGCTTATTTGAAATCCATGAAAATTGCTGAGCTGAAGGAACCATTATCCAAAAACTGCTTTCTCTTCCCGGGGTTTGCTTCCTTTGCCTTCGTTGTTTTCTGCTGTCATTGCTGCTTTGGAATTTGCTGTTATATGTAATAAGACCCCATCACAGTGTTTGTAGTTAAATCAAGAAACATTCACTGGAGATCTTGTCACAGGCCATAGTCCAGACTTAATCCCTGCTCTTCCTTCCCACGGTTTTCAGTCTGTTTAGGCTCTCTCTTATTTCAAATTCTTCATTCTCCTGACTCTGCTAGCCTTTGGAGGTGACCTTTCTGTTTTCAGTCTCCCAAGTAGGTCACATGCCTACATCATAGTGGGCCAGTGAAGGAAGGGACACTGGCCTGGAATCAAGAAGCCTCACTTGTTCACTTACTCAATCAACAAACATTTTTAAGTATTTTCTATGTATCAGGACTTGGTCTAAGCCTTGGAAAGCAGTCATGAACAATATAGCAAAATCCCCAGCTTACATTCTAGTGGATAAAGATAAGTATACAGATTATCAAGATTATAGCCAGTGATAAGTGTTATGAAGAAAATAAAGGGGTTGATGTGATAGTGTGATTTTACAGGGTCACTTGGAGTACAGCTGTCAGGGAAGGCTTTTCTACCATTAAAGCAGAGACCTGATGGATGGGAAGGTGCTAACTAGATTCCAAGAAAGATTGTTTCCGGCATCACACTCCTAATATGTCCAAGGCACAGAAAGGAGGCCAGTGTGGCAAGAGCAGGGAGCAGGAGGAAGGGAGGGACCCTAGCGAGATCAATAGAAAAGGATGAGCTCGTGGAGGATCTAGCAGCTATGTGAGGAGTTTAGATTTTAATCTAAGAGTATGAGATTTATTTGATGTGCTTTAAGCAGAGGAATGAAACCATTTCATTTTTTTAAACATCACTGTGACTACAGGGTGGAGAGTGGAATTAGAAATACCAATTAGGAGACTATTGCATAAACTTAGGAGAGAGAAGGGGAAGGATTCAATTCTTTAGATCTGGAGCTTATAGGACTTACAAAAGGATCCCATGTAAGAGATACTGGGGAGTCACCAAGATGGTGTCCAGATTTGGGCTAAAAGACTTGGGTGGATGGTGGGTGCCCATCACTGACATGGGACAGCACTCCAAGCCTGCCTTGCCCACCTCTGGGCAATTCTGCCTCTTCAACTTTGAAATAAAGACATTGAAAAAGATTGAAGAAGTGGCTCCAGGCACTTTTCCAGCACTAAAATTCCACAGTTCTATTGGGTTATTAGGACACAAATATGTTTTTCTTGCTTCCCATTAAGAGAATAACACAAGATTTAAAATGACAGAGGCTGAGATTCGAATCAAAGATCCGCAAACCCATGTGAGGTTGGCAAACAGATTTCATGTGCCTCAGTCTCCCCATCTGCAAAATGGAACCACAAAACAGGCCTGTCTCACTGGGCTGCTGGGAGGGATAGGTAATATATATAAGGCGCCAGAAATATAATGGTCCTTGGTCAATTCCACATTCTCCTTTCCTGACAGACCCAACAATTGTTATTTTCTTACTTGATTTCACTCCTGTCTCTCCCTCCCTGGGGTGATCGCTTAGTCTGGGACCTCTCTGCCTTCTCGCCTGATGTTGACCATTTAAAGGGTGAGCGCTGGCCGGCGGCGTGGCTCACACCTGTAATCCCAGCACTTTGGGAGGCCGAGGCGGGCGGATTGCCTGGGCTCAGGAGTTCGAGACCAGCCTGGGCAACACGTTGAAATCCCGTCTCTACCAAAATACAAAAAAAATTAGCCGAGGTGGCGGCGTGTGCCTGTAATCCCAGCTACTCGGGAGGCTGAGGTAGGAGAATCGCTTGAACCCAGGAGGCTGAGGTTGCAGTGAGCCGAGATCACATCACTGCACTCCAGCCTGGGCAACAGAGTGAGACTTCTGTTTAAAAAAAAAAGGTGAGTGCCATGTAGTTAACTTCAAGCCTGGGGACACCGTGGTTTCAACACAAGGGTTCCAACATCGGAGTTTAACTTTGACTCATATACCTTTCCCTGATCAATGGGGCTACGAGGGGGAGAAAGTGAACAGCAGAAACCAGTCCTGAGAAGAAAATGGGTTGGAATGGCTGCTGCTCAGAGAGATCTCATCCCCTGAAATCTCACTAATACATTTTTTGCTGCTCATGGTCATATTGACACTTGAGGAACGACATGGACAAACTTACAACAAGGGATATTACAGTCTCATCTGCTGCCTACACTATGTTTTAGTTACCAAAAACTAAAATTTTAGGTGCCATAAAAATTCACTGATCTCGTTCGTTTTTCTTATTGATGCTTCTCTTTCTTATTTATCTCAATTGTCCATTTTTCCTTTCATCAATAAAGCCAAATAACAGATTTCTTCAAGTGTCAAGCAAAAAGACATGTTGTGCACACGTTTCTCGAGGTCCAGACGCAAAGCCGGAGCCCTGGGCGTCCCTGCTCCGGCCGCTAGAGGGCGGTGCGCTGCTCGCTCCCCTCCCTCCGCCTCCCGCGTCGCCTCCGCGCCTCTGGCCGCCTATGGAAGGGGGCAGATACACCCACGTCCGGAAGAGCTGAGGGAGGAAGCCACTTGAAAAGAAGCAGGTACCGTGAAGGGCACAGGGCGCTTGCCCGGGCTTCCTGCTTCCCGATCGCTGGCGCTCGCCTCCCGGCAGCCTCGCCTCCCCTCGAGTAGCCTCCGCACCCAGTTCTTGCACTCTGTCGCGCCTGGGCTCCTCGCAGCCTCAGCCTTTCGCACACTGCGCGCCTTCCCGGGTGTCGGCGGACTGGCTTCCCTCCGGCCTCCGCCAGGCCTGCCCGCCAGGCCTCCACCCGGCGAGGTGACCCGCCCCAGAGTCCCCGGCGCTAGGACGAGGCGGGCCGTGCACCCGAGCTGCTTCCGCAGAGCCGTCTGCGGCGGGCCCGGGCGGGGACCACGGAGCCCCGTGCACCAGCGCCCCCGGTGCCCCTGCGGGACACAGAGGAAACAGGAACAGTTGGTTTTGTGGGCAGGCCCCGGGCTGGAACTAGAGCCAGGGTAAGAGAAGCAATAATAACATCTCTTACATTTGCAAGAGAGCTTTGTGCTTTCCAAAACGCACTCGCAAATACCCTCCTTGGCTTATGTTACTTCCTGTAAGGTGGGCAGGTATTAGGGACCCCTTTTCACAAGTGAGAAAACTGAACCCATAGGATGGTTGAGCTTTAGTGACAGAGCTGGACTAGACTCCAATGCTAGGGTGAGAGGTTTGCCCAAATATCCCTGACCTGAGTAACATCTGTCAGGAACTTAGCGCGGTGAAGGTCAGATGACTCACCGGCTCCAACGCTTGAGAGACCTTACTGTGGCCCTTTACCGTGTCCAGGTGCTGCTGGCGGGGGACAGGGAAAGAGCTCACAACGAAGACCCAGAAGAAACAAAAGGCAAGCGAATGTGAGACCTTTGCCACCTTCCCACTCCAGAACGGTGGACACTGTCCTCTCACAAGAGGTTTGAAAGCTGTGATGTCCTGTCTTCCTTCCCTCTCATGGAATGAAAAGTCATTTTTGCCGGAATATTATACCTGCAAGATCTCGCGGGGAGGAGGCTGCAGCCTACCTGCCAGAGATTTTTGCCTACAGAAAGCTTTTTTTTTGCATTCCAAAGACAGACTTTTATAGCCTCTCCAACTCCCCTTGAATTTTTAAGAGAGAGAAAGAAGAGCCCAAAAGGGAAAGATAATGGTCATCTATGCCTTAGAAAGATAACTGGGTGTTTTAGTTTTGTTTTTAAATGAGTTTTCCTTTTCTGAAGAATTTCTTTCAAAAAATTAGTGGGAATTGAGGTGAGGTATTATGTGTTTTATATTTTTATATCCACTTTAGTAGATTTTAATATAATGTCTTGAGTCCTGTTTGAATTTATGACCCAGGTCAAGCTGCCCCGTTTCAGGTTCCACATTGAAAAATTAAATTGTAGCTTCCACCCATGTCACAAACATGTAAGCTGGGGGGGTAACCTACTCTCAGGCCATATTTACAGAATAGCTAAAAATCTAAGCTAAACTTCTCAAAGATGTCAATATCTAAGCGTCTTTGGGATACTTACTGACACAACCTGTGGGAATCTGTTCATTTTCTCTTTTAATTAGGACTTTATTTTACTGAAAAAAAAAAATGAATGAAGAGAGCCAAAATATATGCTGATGTGAGTATGAGTCAGGGAACTTGCTCTTTTTCCTGAAGAATTATTTCACTTAAGAAGACATCCAGATAATTCGACTATTTGTTGACATCTTGGATGTACCATAAATTCTTATGAATTGGATCCTTGAAGACTTACACTTCAGGATGGCATGCCAGGCACACAAGTTCGCTTCCCCCTTGCAAAGTCACATGACATTTACAGTAAAGAAATAAGGCAGAAATAAAGTCATGGCACTACTATGACCAGAAGGAAGGCCACCCGAGAGAAATATACTTTTGCGAAGTTCTTGGCAAGAAGAATGAGGAGAGGACCATAGTATTGGATAAACCAGAGCACAGGAAGCTGAGGCCCAGAATGCTCTTGGAAGAAGGCTACAGCACAGGTGGGAGCCATTCTTTATGTCAGAGTCCTAGGAGACCCTAAATTTGTCGATAGCAAGAAACCAAAGCAGAAGCAGGATGCAGAGCAGTAATCAGTGTAATTAATAAAAGGAGTATTCATGAAATACTTAGTGCAGGGAGCCCCTCCCATCTCATTCCTATCCCCTTGCATCAAAGCAATTAGAGGCTAGAAAATTTACACTGGAGAACTGCTTTCTTCCTGCTCCTCACCCATATGCCCAAAAGGAAAGCACGTTCCCCTGGCAGTGTTCACAGTCAGACTCTCCGGGCCTAAGAATCCGTAGAGAAGCTTGTAAGAGCACACAACAGCAGGGAAAACCCATAACACTGATCTATAGGATTGAGCACTAACCACTTGAAGAAATCCACTCTCAAGATGAGAGATTTGAGAATGGGCCCAAGAAAACTTTGTGGGTTGATGAAACTATTCTTTATCTTGAGTGTGACTGTAGTTACATGCCTGTATGCATTTATCAAAACTCATCAAACTGAACACCTTCAACAGATGAATTTTACTCTCTATAAATTATGCCTCAATAAACCTGAACTTCAAAAAAGAAGCACAAAGCATGAAAGGAAAGACAGCTGAAGTTGTTGACATCTGACTTGGTTTGCAGCGGTGCTAGGGAGTTTGTCCGCTTTTCTAACAGCACAGAAGAGAGACAGGCTGGCTCCATCTTAACAAAGGCATTAAGCTAACCTGACTGACTCAGAAGCAAGAGAAAGAAAGTCCCAATGTAAACCAGTACACACCAGGTACCAGGCATTTGGAAGGTCTTTATTTTATTTAATTCACAACACAGTGGATATGTCTGCCTAAGAAGTTGCCTCTTGTCTCTCTAAGTAGGACATTTGGGAGTGTCTTACATCAGCCTAACATACCTCAATAGGTGCTCAATAAATGTAAACTAAATGTCATGCAAAACAAAAAACAAAAGAGGCTTTTTTTTTTGACACAAGGTGTCATTCTGTTGCTTAGGCTGGAGTGCAGTGGCGTCAGATAGCTCACTGCAGCCTCAAATTCCTGGGCTTGAGGGATCCTCCTACCGCAGCCTACTATGGAGTAGCTGAGACTACAGGCATGTACCACTATGCTTGGCTAACTTTTTTTTAAATACTGGTAGAGATGGGTACCTTGCTTTTTTGCTCAGGCTAATCTTAAACTCCAGGCCTCAAAGCATTCTCCCACCCCAGCCTCCTGAAGCACTAGGATTACAAGCATGTGCCACTGCTTCTGGCCCAAAAGAGGCTTCTTATAAAAATAAAGGAACAACTAGAAAACAAGAAAGCATCGCTAGAAATTAAAAATATGGCTAAGGTGCCTCATTAGCTCAGTCGGTAGCACTTCAGTCTCATAAAAATATGGCTGCTAAAAACTTTTACCTGTAACACAAAGACTAAAAAATAAAATCAAGGAAATCTACCAAAATGATGAGTAAAAAGAAAGAAATCAAAAATATGAATAAGAAGTGAAAATCAGAGAATCAATAGAAATCCTACACCCAACTAACAGAACTGTCAGAAGAAAACTGAAAAAAAATGTGCAGGAGAAAATTATTAAATAAAACATAGGTGAAGAATGGATAAATAAAATGTGGTATATACATATAATGAAATATTGTCCAGTCACAAAAAGGAAAGGAGCTACATGCTACAACATTTATGAACCTTGACAACATTATGCTGAGTGAAAGAAACCAGACACAAAGGCCACATATTGTATGATTCCATTTATATGAAACATCCAGAATAGGCAAAGCCATAGAGACAGAAAGTAAGTTTGTGGTTGCCAGGGACCAGGAGAAAGGGGGAATCAGTGAGTGACTGCTAATGGGTGTGAGATTTCTTTTGTGGGTGATGAAAATGTTCTGAAGCTAGATTGCAGTAATGGTTGCTCAACTTTGTGAATATACAAACCCATTTCTTTGTGTGCTTTAAAAGAGTGAATTTTATGGTGTGCAAATTATTTATTTTTAACTAAAAAAATAAATAGTAGAAGAAAATCTCCAGGAACTCAAAATAAAAAGACTGAAGACTGAATATGAGGCAGAGTAAATATACAGATATTGTCAAATTCATTCTTATGGAATTAATCACTAAAAGAGGGTGGGAAAAAAAGCTGAAGGGTGTCAAGGAAAAAGTTACAGAAAAATCAAAATTGACATCAAACTTCTCATTTGCAATACCACCAGAAGAAAATGGAACAATGCCTTTTTCACAGTTCTGTAGGAATCTGTTATTGACCAAATTAGGATAGGAAATCAGACACCTATGAAGATACTATGTTCTAAGAAAGTTTTTTTCATTCAGCAGTAGTATAAGAAGCTGATGTCTTCGTGATATAATGAAGAATATGTGTGTTTGTTCTCAACAAGAAAAATGTAAGATATTTGGCAATTTTGGATAAATAAAATAGTTTCAAGAACCAATGTGTAAATATGAACAACTGAAGTGTGGCATGATTTTGAAGAAATTGAGTGTGAAGAAAGAGAACCCATTTGATCTCAATGCCTAGAACATGCTTCTATGACTAGTTTAGTGGCATAGAGATTACATTACATTTTCTGGAGATTAAACCACTTAATTCTGCATTTAATTATATATAATGTAGTAAAAAAAATCTGAAAAGTGACACTTACTGATTTAAAGCTGTAAATGTAACTGTAGAGGAAATGTAATACATGTGGGGAATAGTAGAAGATAAATTCTTTCAGAGTGGGGAAGGAATAGATACTGTCTAAATAATGTGTTCATTATAGAAGAATAGGCAAATTACCCTAAATCACAGTCCAACTGTCAGAGGTCTGAAACAAAAGCAATTAAAAGTAGTTGCCTCTGACAAGGGTACTGGGAGCTGTGAATAACAACCTTGCACTTACTATTTAACACCATGATATGTTTTTCAACATTTTGCTTTACTATATGTGTGTGCGACATGGTTTTTTTTTAAGAGAAAAAGAACAATTCCCAAGCTTGCAACATTGGCTGTATCATTAGAAATACTTCCAGCAGCAACATACAGAAACCTTTACTAACAGTGGCTTGCATCATGACATTTGTTATTTGTTTAAACAGCAATCTAGAGGTAGGCAGAAGGAACTGACCACGGTTGGTTTGGTGGCTTGATGACATCAGCAAGGACTCAGTTTCTTCGCATCTGTCTGCTGTGCCACCCAAAGTTCAGGCTGTGGTCTCCATTCAAGAGCCCAACATAGCTGCTGGCTCCCGGAACTAGTTTTCTTACAGCCACATCCAATGTCAGGAAGGAAATTACAGAAACAAAAAGGACTAACTTCCACATGATGATCACCTTTTATTTTCTTTTTCAGAAGCCATCATCCCTTCCTCCTCCAACCCATTCAGCTCCTTTCCAACCTTCTCTTGCATTTCATTGGCCAGAATTAGGTCACCTCCTCACCTCTGAACCAATCACAGGGAATTTAGTTCACCCGAATTGAAGCAGATCCATCATGTCTCATCATCTGGAGCTGAGCACATTGCTCCCTGAACAGAATTGTTATTCTTTGACAAAGAATAAGAGGGCATTGACTGTGAGGTAGGCAATAACAGGGTCTACCAGGCTGACTGACTGACCGATTAACTAACCAGCTACCAACCCTTATGAGGAGACAAATGCCAGCCTGTCTGTCAGAATCACAACGCCTGGAATCTCTCAGGACAGAAGGCTATACAATCCTGAGGCCTTAGTCCTATGTTAATTTAATGTGGATTAATCTTTTGAGATAAAACCATTAGTCATGTATTGGCATCTGCAAATTAACACTGGCTTCTGGGGAGAAACTCTTAAGGAAAAAAAAATTACACCACTGCATTTTTCAAAGGTTCAACATCAAAAATTTATCAAGTGTAAAAACCCAGTCTGTTTGATACTGTTAAAATGATTAATACTACAAATAGCTGCTAGAAACAAGGCACATCTGACAACCTGAAGGACTGGAAGAAGAGGCAAACATTTTCCTTTCTGAATTAAGAAAAGTTAGTTCCATCATTTGCATTTTCTCTCCCTCATATCATTTTATGTCTCTGGCACATTTCCTAAATCAAAGACTTTCCTGGGGATTCTATTTACCAGATAAGTATTGGCTTGCTTTTCAGCAACCCTATCATAGTTGATTTACTAATATATCCTATAGACTTTCTGCACAATCTATACAGCTAAGGCCCATAGTGCCTCATAATTCCCACCTATTTTAAGTGAAAGACTTAATGCATAGACGGGATCTGACATATGAGTGCTGCTCACCAGTTCACTGTCAGAGCAGGTCTGAATAATTAGCACCAGCAGCTCTTCTTTGCAGATATTAATACCTTATATTATAAATGTCAAGCATAGCACAAAGATGCAACCAGAAAACCTCCGAAGGGAAGGGAGCCCATAAATCAGGAAGGTTTCACTCTATTTTTCTTCCGTTTTACTATCAGAAAATAAACCCAGGGTGGTGAGATTTAAAATCCTGCCCACCTCTTATTTATTACTTAGCACAGGGCCTTTCCTGAAGCTGGAACCTGGAGGAAAGGCTGAGGGGAGGAGACATCTCAGCTGGGGAGGGATAATGATGCATTCAGGGGTGAGGGGTAAGTGAGAAACAAAACCTCACAGCAGCATTCACAGACAGTTCTGTGCCCTTTACCCATGACACCATGTTGTGTGCATTTTGGACTTAGAGGCCATGGGGTTGTACAATACAGGCCATTGGAGGGGGTTGCTTATAAAAATCATAACCCCCTACCCTACTCAGTGAAGAAAATAACCTCTTTTATGGTTGGGGAACAAGTGTGAGAATGAATGTTGTAATGTAATGTTCATAAATTTTAATGAACTTGCTGAGGATGCCAAGCCCTAAATAAACACCCCATTCAAACTAGGCTCTAGCTCTGCAGTTAGCAAGGCCACATCCAACCTCACCTCCCACAACAGGTGTTACTCTTCTAACTGCAGTTACAGGGTCTCTAATTTAAAGATGAAGTCTGTACTTCTGAAAAAAACAAAAGCAAAAACTCATTCTATCCTAAGAACTTTGGCACTTTGGCTATTGCAAGGTTCCCACCATATTTAGCTGAGGTCGGTTTCTCTGAAACCCCTTTTGGTTCATCCTGTTTCCCCTTCTAAGTACCATGGAGTAATTCTACCTTTTTTTAAAATTTATTTTTATTTTGAAACAGGATCTCACTCTGTCTCCCAGGCTGGAGTACAGTGGCGCAATTAGGGCTCACTGCAGCCTCAGCCTCCTAGGTTCAATCAATCCTCCCACCTCAGGCTTCTAAATAGCTCAGACTACAGGTGCCACCACACCTGGCTAATTTTTTTAATTTTAGGTTTGGGGGTACATGTGAAGGTTTGTTACATAGATAAACATGTGTCACAGGGGTTTGTTGAATATATTATTACATCACCTAGTTATTAAGCTCAGTACCCAACAGTTACCTGTTCTGCTCCTCTCCCTCCTCCCACCCTTCTCCCTCTGATAGGCCCAGTGTCTGTTGTTTCCTTCTTTGTGTTCATAAGTTCTTATCATTTAGCTCCCACTTATAAGTGAGAACATGCAGTATTTTATTTTCTGATGCTGTGTTAGTTTGCTAAGGATGGTAGCCTCCAGCTCCATCCATGTTTCCATAAAAGAAATGACCTCATTCTTTTTTTGTGACTGCATGATATTCCATAGTATATACATACCACATTTTCTTTGTCCTGTCTGTCAGTGATGGGCATTTACGTTGATTCCATGTCTTTGCTATTGTGAAAAGTGCTGCAATAAACATTTGCCTGCATGTATCTTTATGGTAGAATGTGTTATATTCCTCTGGGATGTATACCCAGAGGATTTGCTGGTTCAAATGGTAGTACTGGTTTTAGCTCTTTAAGAAATTGCCATACCGCTTTCCATAATGGTTGAACTAATTTACACTCCCACTAGCAGTGTATAAGGTTCCCTTTTCTCTACAACCTTGCCAGTATCTGTGGTTTTTTTTGTTTTGTTTTTTTTTTTTTTCGTAATAGCCATTCTGACTAGTGTGAGATGGTATCTCATTATGGTTTTGATTTGCATTTCTCTGATGATCAGTAATATTGAGCTTTTTAAAATATGCTTCTTGGCCACATGTATGTCATCTTTTGCAAAGTGTCTGTTCATGTCCTTTGCCTACTTTTTAATGAGATTGTTTTTCTCTTCTACATTTGTTTAAGTTTCTTATAGATGCTAGATATTAGACCTTTGTCAGATGCATAGTTTGCAAATATTTTCCCCTGTTCCTTTAGGTCGTTGATGCACTCTGAGGATAGTTTATTTTGCTGTACAGAAGCTCTTTAATTAGGTTCCATTTGTCAATTTTTGCTTTTGTCATGATTACTTTTAGTGTCTTTGTCATAAAATCTTTGCCTGTTTCTAGGTCCAGGATGGTATTGCCTAGGTTGTCTTCTGTGTTTTTATAGTTTTGGGTTCTACATTTAAGTCTTTAATCTGTCTTGAATTTATTTTGTATATGGTGTAAGGAAGGGGTCCAGTTTCAATCTTTTGCATTTGGAGATCCAGTTATCCCCACCTCATTTATGGAATAGGGAATCTTTTCCCATTGCTTGTTTTTGTCAGCTTTGTCAAAGATCAGATGGTCATAGATGTGTGGCCTTATTTTGGGGCTCTCTATTCTGTTCCACTGGTCTATATGCCTGTTTTCGTACCAGTACCATGCTGTTTTAGTCACTGCAGCCTTGTAGTATAGTTTGAAGTTGCGTAATGTGATGCCTCCAGCTTTGTTCTTTTAGCTTAGTATTGTCTTGGCTATTTGGTATTTTTGGTTCCATATAAATTTTAAAATAATTTTTTTGGCCAGGCACAGTGGCTCACACCTGTAATTCCAGCACTTTGGGAGGCTGAGGTGGGCAGATCATGAGGTCAGGAGATAAAGACTATCCTGGCCAACATGGTGAAACCCCATCTTTACTAAAAATACAAAACAGCCAGGCATGACGGTGTGTGCTTGTAGTCCCAGTTACTCGGGAGACTGAGGCAGAATTGCTTGGACTCGGGAGGCGGAGGCTGCAGTGAGCCGAGATTACGCCACTGCACTCCAGACTGTGCAACAGAGCAAGACTCCATCTCAAAAAAAGAAAATAATTTTTTCTAGTTCTGTGATGAATGTTTTGGTAGTTTGATAGGAATAGCATTGAATCTGTAAATTACTTTGGGCAATATGCTCACTTTAATGATACTGATTCTTCCTAACCATGAGCATGGGATGTTTTTCCCATTGTTTTTGTCCCTTCTCTGATTTTTTTGAGAAGTGTTTTGTAATTCTCACTGTAGAAATCTTTGACCTCCCTGGTTAGATGTATTCCTAGGTATTTTATTTTTTATGTGTGGCAATTGCGAATGGGATTTTGATTTCTGATTTGTCTCTCAGTTTGGTTGTTGTTGGTATATAGAAAAGCTTGTGATTTTTGTACATTGATTTTGTATCCTGCAACTTTGCTGAAGTTGCTTATCAGCTGAAGGAGCATTTGGGTTGAGACTATGGAGTTTTCTAGATATAGAATCATGCCGTCTGTAAACAGAGATAGTTTGACATCCTCTCTTCCTATTTGAATTCACTTTATTTCTTTCTCTTGCCTGATTGCTCTGGCTAGGACTTCCAATACTATGTTGAATAGGAGTAGGGAGAGAGTGCATCCTTGTTTTGTGCCAGTTTTCAAAGGGAATGCTTCCAGCTTTTTGTCAATTCATTATAACGTTGGCTGTGGGTTTGTCATAGATAACTCTTCTTATTTTGAGATATGTTCCTTCAATACCTAGTTTACTGAGAGTTTTTAACATGAAGGGATGTTGAATTTTATCAAAAGCCTTTTTTATATATATTGAGATAATCATAGGGTATTTGTCTTTAATTCTGTTTATGTGATGAATCACATTAATTGAGTTTCATATGTTGAGCCATCCAGGGATGAAGCCTACTTGATCATGTTGGATTTGCTTTTTGATGTGCTGCTGGATTTCGTTTGCCAGTATTTTAGTATATGTGCTGCCAAAGTGAGCACATTTGCCAGTATTTTGTTGAGGATTTTTGCACCAATGTTCATCAAGGATATTGGTCAGAAGTTTTCTTTTTTTGTTGTGTCTATGCCAGGTTTTGGTATCAAGATGATGCTGGCCTCAATGAATGAGTTAGGGAGAAGTCTCTCTTCCTCAATTTTTTGGAATAGTTTCTGTAGGAATGGTATCAGCTCTTTTTTGTACATCTGGTAGAATTTGGCTATGAATCCATCAGGTCCTGGGCTTTTGTTGTTGGTGGTAGTTATGTTAAGCTATTTATTACATATTCAAATTGAAGTTTATTATTGGTCTATTCAGGGAATCAATTTTTCTGGCTCAGTCGTAGGAGGGTTAATTTCTGTATCTATCTTCTTTTTCTTCTGGAATTCCTTTATGTAGTTGAAAAATGGTGCCTCAAACTTCCTGCACAGCAAGGTAACCAACCGTAGGCTCTTTCAGCATTCATCATGTGACAAAATTTCAATTTTTCCTCTCAATAAAGCACTGCCTACCTGGCCCTCTTAAAGTAAATTTACCCAAACAACAAGTAAACTACAATAGCAACAATAATAATCCTTATTAATTTTTTAGCACTTACTATGTGCCAGGTACTCTGCTAGACACTTAATTTTTATCATCTTATTTAAATCTTACAAAAACACTATGCAGTAACTGTTTTTACACCCCCAATTTACAGATGAAGAAACTGAAATTCAAAAACATAACATGCTACCCTTACATGGTCCATATGAGGCATAGTCAGAATTGGCTAGGGCTGAGGTTCTTAGCTCCATCACCTGGAGCCAGAACTATCACTTCCCTACTTTTATGAATATTGTGGAGGACTGAATTTACTCTTTTTATTGGCTCTCAGGGTTTTCTTTCCCAATCTGTATCTTCAGTCCACAGCTCTCTCTCGGTTTCTAGATTGTTACATCCAACTGCCTACCAGACACCAACCACTTGGACAACTCCTTCTTGCCTCAAACTCAACATGTTCAAAGCTGAATACATCACCTGTTCTCCCAAATATGCTCCTCTCCTGCTGTTCCCCAAAGTCAGTAAATGGCTTTACAGTCCGCTCAGTTGTCTCAAGAGCAAAAGCTGAGAATCACCCTTGAATCCTTCTCTTGCCTTTACATTCAAACCATCACCATATCCTTGATTTCTCTACTGTATATTTTTCAGGTGTGTCCACTTCTTTCCATCTGCCCTCTCACTAGAGAAGGCCACCAATGTCTTTCAACGTCTTGCAATACCTCTTCACAGGTCACCAGGCATCTGGTTTTACCTCTATCCTACCTTTCCCTCGTCTAGAGTGAAGCCAGTGGGAACCTTCCAAAATGAAAATCTGATTAAGTCACATCCTTGTTTAAAACTTTTTTATGGCTTCCCAGCCCACAAAAATAGTATCCAATGTCTTTAAGTGCATTGCAAAATTCTTCCAGGCGTCCCTCTCCAATCCTCCCAGGCCTCCCTCTCCAGTTTCCGCATTCATTATATACCCCATAACCTTTACGCCAGAGTTGTCATGAACTCCTCCCATTCCTTCAGTGTTTTATGTCATTTTGCCTCCAGGTCTTTACACATACTGTTCCTTCTTATTGAAATATTCTTTCCTCTTTCCATTGCCTGGTGGATTAACTCCTCTTTATCCTTCAGCTGTCAGCCTTAATGTCACTCTCTCAAGGTGAACATCCCTGAATTCTCTGATGCATTACATAGGATACCGTTTTTATTCTGCCATTGTATGTGTTGCGCTTTATTGTTATTTCTTATTTGTTTCCATAAAGAAATGAATTGTATCTGTCTTACTCCTCACTAAATCCCGGAATATCATTAAAGCACTAAACAAAGAAAGGGCTTGAAAAATATTTGTTGACCAATGCATGAAAGAATTAATGAATGAAGGAATGAATGGCAGTTGAAATCCTGGTCATACATGATGCACCTAAGCATGTCTTTTTCAACTTTTATGTGTGAACTTGACATTTGGATTTCAAAGAGGATATCATATTTATTCCCCACTGACCTTCCTGTTGTTGGGTTCAGTAAATCTTTTCAGATTGCTGAGATGTTTTTGGATCCTCACTCTCTTACATATTCTCTAGCATATTAGCTATCACTGCCAATTTCATGTTATCTGAAAACTTGATTAGCATATCTTCTATATCTTCATTAAGCAAGGACAAAGCCTCGTGACTCCCCATTAGATATCTATCTCTATCAATCAGCACCTATTGAGTATGCTACTTCAGTCAGGTTCAAACATGCTACATTTTCTCATTCTCAAGAATATCATGGGTACCCATGATATTCTTGAGAATGAGAAAGAATTCCTGATGAATTGTCAAGAGCCTTGATGAAGCCCAAATAAAGATTACTATAATTCTCCAAATCCACAATTCTCGATTTTATTGGCCTATCACACTGACAGATAATATTCAAATAGTAGCTACTGAGCATACTCAAGTTGTTGTGAAATTCCCAGTAGCAAAACTAAAACTCTGCCTCTCCCTCTCTCCCCACTAGAGAAATCACCCTGTAGAGCAAGTGGATGACTAGGGGTGTAATGACAGCCAGCAGGAGTCCTGGCTGTTCTAGAGCGGAGGTTCAGATATGTTCCTGACAGCTGGCCACCAAGTGGTCACTCCCACCTACACAGCATTTCTGCAATTCATGCTTGGACAGTCAGCCTTTCTCTTCCCTCCAAGGAGAATACAACATTTCAGCAACCTTCCTGCAGGCCCTGACTCTACATTCATCTTAGATGGTATTTTATTCTTCCTGATTCCATTTCTTGGTGGTCTGCAAACATACTGGAATGATAAAATAACTATGTGGTTAAACTGATTGTATTAAAATCAGTAGAGACTAAGAAGTGCAAAGACCTTTTACCTGGAGAACCAGATATTTGACCAAAACAATTGTACTATGAAACACCAATTGGCTATGCAATGCATTACCCCACTGCCCTACTTGGCAGACTCTGAAGTCCTAGAATTGCATGAGATGATTAATGGCAGCATCAACTCTATCCATGAATGAGCAGGGATCAGTAAGACATACGTCATCTACTGCACCCTGGTTGCAGGAGGCATCAAGCAAGTGAGACAGAAAAAATATGTTTATTCTTTGACAGTGAAACCACTTTAATTACTGGTGCTAGGTAAGGTCTCTTGGGAAGGGTCCTCAAAAAAGACTAGAAGTTGAATTCACTAAGAGAGTGGGTACAGAGAGTTGTGATATTATAACATCCCATTTATAATCTACCATGCTTTGTGGACTAAGATTCTATCTATATGCTGGCAATCAAATCAGTAGCAAAAACAGTTGAAAGGAACACAGAGAAAAGAGCTAGAGCAAAGATAGGTCAGATGCCCGGGCAGTGAGGGAAAGTAAATGTGAGACTGCAACAAGAACTTGTGAAACAGGTGGACATAAGGGTTACTGGTTGTGGCACTAATTGCCCATTGCCTCTAAATCTTCTATTACTCTCTTATAAAAGAATCCTGATTTTTTTAAAGCAGGATACATTGTTATTTAGCTAAAAGATGATATTTCCCATCTTCTCTCTCAGTCAGCTTTGGATATAACTAGTTTTGGCCAACGAGCTGTATAAAGAGGTGTAGCATGCTAAGTTCAGGAAATCTTGTAAGGCAGGGGGGTACATTCCTTCTCTCACCCTACTCCATCATGCCTTGGAATGGTGATATAATGGCTAGACACAGGTAGTCCTCTTGAACTGTGAGGTGGCCTTGAGAATAGAAGCCACACATGGAACACAGCAAAACCAGTGCCCTTTTCTGGCCCTGTTGCTGCCACACCAGCCCTGGATTGCCTTACCTCCAGATTTCTTCTGTGTGATCAAGATATATTTTGTCTAAGATATCATTTTTCAGTGTATTATTCCTTGCAGCCAAATCTCCAAATCATCACTGCTCCCCCTTCTAAGTGTTCACAAAAGACCCAGGCTCAGCTCCACTGTCTGCCTGCCCATGCTTATCACAGGGAAAGCCAGGCCAGTTAGCTCAGGCCTCATTCTTACAAGGGGCCCAAAATGTAAGCTTTTAAGCTCCTCTCCAAATGAGATTTTACACAGAGTCTTTGTGGGATTTCTGGTGTTAAAAGCATTGATTTGTCTGCCACATTTGGAATCCTGTTTTGAATTTTTTTTTTTTTTTAGTATCCCAAATGTCTTAGTCTGTGTTGTATCACTATAATGGAATACCTGAGGTTGGGTAATTTATAAAGAAAGAGGATTATTTAGTTCATGGTTCTGCCGACTGTGCCAGAAGCATGGCACCAGCATCTGCTTGGCTTCTAGTGAGGGCTTTCTGGGCTGTGTCAAAATGTGGTAGAGAAGGTCCAAGGGAAAGCAGCCATGTTCAGACCTATGGGGCATCCTGGTATTGTTAACAACCCACTACCAAGGGAATGAATCCATTTCCCTGAGGACTAAGCCAGTCTCGCAAAAGGAAGAACTTATAACCCTAGAAGGACACCGAGCCATTCATGAGAGATCCACTGCCATGACCCAAACACCTCCTACCAGGTCCCACCTCCCAACACTAGATCAAATTTCAACATGAGATTTGATGGGAACAAACAAACCTTATTCAAACCATAGTATTAAGAACCTCAGATAAAAAGAAACAATCCATAGCCCAAAAGTGACTTTGCCTGCTGCCATTGGTCTCCTATCAGTACTGATGCCAGAACCTGGTCTAAGACTATTCTGGTCCCTCATTTCTCTCAACTGTCCCCACAATAGGGTCCTAAACAGATAACATAACACCCAAGTTACCATTGAAGTTAATGTTTGATCATTTAAAATTCTTTTTTTTTTTTAAGACAGAGTCTCACTCTGTCACCCAGGCTCGAGTGCAGTGGCACAATCTCAGCTCACTACAACCTCCACCTCCCAGGTTCAAGTTATTCTCCTGCCTCAGCCTCCCAAGTAGCTGGGACTACAGGCACCTGCCACTATACCCAGCTAATTTTTGTATTTTTAGTAGAGACAGGGTTTCACCATGTTGGCCAGGCTGGTCTCAAACTCCTGACCTCAGGTAATCTGCCCACCTTGGCCTCCCAGAGTGCTGGGATTACAGGCGTGAGTCACCATGCCTGGCCCATTTAAAATTCTTATTTGACTATTCTAAAATTCACGTGGAACCAGAAAAGAGCCCAAATAGCCAACACAATCCTAAACAAAAAGAACAAAGCTGGAGGCATTATGCTACCTCAGCTCAGACTATACCATATGGCTACAATAACCAAAACCACATAGCACTGTTACAAAAACAGACACATAGACCAATGGAACAGAATAGAAAATCCAGAAATAAAGCCACACACCTACAGCCATTTGATGTTTAACAAAGCCTACTAAAATAAGCACTGGGGAAAGGACTCCGTATTCGACAAGCAGTGCTGGGGTAACTGGCTAGCCGTATGCAGAAGAATGAAACTTCACCCTTACCTTTCCCCACGTACAAAAATTAACTCAAGATATATTAAGGATTTAAATATAAGACATCAAACTATAAGAATCCTAGAAGAAAACCTAGGAAACCCCATTTGGGAAATTGGCCTTGAAAAATAATTTATGGCTAAGTTCCCAAAAGCAATTGCAACAAAACACAAAAATTGACAAGTGGGACCTAATTAAACTTCTTAAATTAAAGAGCTTCTGCACAGCAGAAGAAACTGTCAACAGAGCAAACAGACATCCTACAGAATGTGAGAAAATATTTGCAAACTATGTATCCAACAAAGGTTTAATATGCAGACTCTACAAGGAACTTAAACAAATCAACAAGCAAAATACAAATAACCCCATTAGAAAATGGGCAAAGACATGAACAGACACATCTCAAAAGAAGACATACAAGCAGCCAATAAACATATGAAAAAATGCTCATTGGATGGGTGCAGAGGCTCACACCTGTAATCCCAGCACTTTGGGAGTCTGAGTGGGCAGGAGTTTAAGACCAGCCTGGCCAACATGGTGAAACCCCTTCTCTATAAAAATATGAAAAAAATAGCCATGCTGGTAGTGGGCACCTGTAATCCTAGCTACCCAGGAGGCTGAGGCAGGAGAATCTCTTGAACCAGGAGGCAGAGGTTGCAGTGAGCCAAAATTGCACCACTGCACTCCAACCTGGGTGACAGAGTGAGACTCCATCTCAAAAAAAAAAAAAAAAAAAAAAAAAAAAAGCTCATTATCACTAATAATCAGAGAAATACAAATCAAAACCATAATGAAATGCCATCTCACACCAGTCAGAATAATTATTATTAAAAGGCTGAGGAGAAAAGGAAAGGGAATGCTTATACACCACTGATGGGAATATTAATTAGTTCAGCCACTGTGGAAAGCAGTTTCGAGGTTTCTCAAAGAACTTAAGACAGAACTACCATTAGACCAGCAATTCCATTACTGGGTATATATTCAAAAGAAAATAAATCATTCTACCAAAAGACACATGCACTCATATGTTCATTGCAGTACTATTCACAATAGCAAACATATGGAATCAACCTAGGTGCTCATCAATAGTGGATTGCATAAAGAAAATGTGGTACATCTATACCATGGAATACTATGCAGCCATAAAAAAGAATGAAGTCATATCCCTTGCAGCAACATGAATGCAGCTGGAGTCCATTATCTTAAGCAAATTAATGCAGGAACAGAAAAGCAAATACCACATGTTCTTACTTATAAGTGGAAGCTTAACCCTGGGTACTCATGGACATAAAGATGGCAACTATAAACACTGGGGACCAGTAGAGGACAGAGGGAGGGAGGAGGAAAAGGGTTGAAAAACTATTGGGCATTACACTCTTACTACCTGGGTGATGGGATCAATTGTACCCCAAACCTCAGCATCACACAGTATACCCTTGTAAAAAACATGCACATGTAGCCCCTGAATCTAAAAGTCAAAATTATCTAAATAAATAAAAATTTAAAAATTTGTGTTTGAGGAAATAGATGGGAGAACAGATTGTTGTGTTGCAGCTCAGTTCTGTACATCTGAACAGGAGAGTAGGGGAGGCAGGCTCCATGCCTCTGGTGAAGTCCAACGTGAATGAGAAGATACTACCTGAGAAGAGTTGGATGATGAAATCAGCCCTCACTCAGGACCCTTGGCTTCATCAGCCCTTGCTAGAGATGCTTCTTGTCATAACCCACTCTTAATGTCTTATGAGGAGAGGGGACAATGACCAAGCTCAGGGGCTGTGTGCTCTGCAGGGCATCTGCTCCATGAAAAGATGCCTCAGAGAAACTGGAGCCCAGCTACCATCTATGAAGAAAGGTTCCAGTGGGATCACTGGGGACTGTGGGATTAGTTCTCTGATCCTCAGGTCTAACTCGTTACTTTGCAGGCAGCAACACTGTCAGCCTGAGCTGGTGGGTCAAGTGGCTATTCCTACTGTCATACTCAGGGAGTAACATGACCCAAATGATTGTCACCCCTAATAAAGACCCCATAGAGAGAAAAGATTGTCCTCCCCTATGTTAGAGAAGTAAAAGGCATATCCCCAGATATCTTAGTTCCCCTTATGAACACATTTAGCTCTGTCATTATGAATTTATCTACAGCTTTCTAAAAAGCCTGTATAGTTTCAATTTCTTTTCTCTTGGGATAACAAGTTCCATGATTTCATTATCCATAATGACAAGAGGCTGTTCATTCCACCAATTTGTTCTAAATTGCTCAGCATTTTCAAGTCTGGATAATGCAGCCTTTTAAATTAGGTCAACTATTCTGTCACTATGTCCACCAGTCATAGGGTTGTTATTGAACTTGAACAAGAGTCAGTCCCCATATGGCACTCACAAAACAAGCTGAGCCTGGCTTTAAGGATCAAATGGCATCCATTCTTCTCCACCTTCTGGAGAACTTGGGCCTCTGAACTCACCCAGATTACTATCCCTTAAGATGAGGCTGAGGATCAGTCTCTAAGGAAATTGTGGGGAAATCATTTGGTAGCAACTTCAACAAAGCAAGATCAGTTACTTGTGTTCTTCTTGTCACTCCAGCACTCCCCTAGATACCTCCCCTATTCCCATAGCAAAAGTTAAACTCTTCATCTTCACATCAAGAAGTAAAATATCTTTATCCAATTAGAATAAAGCAAATTCATGGACCACAGCTAAACCTTTCTATCAAGTATAAAACTGTAATCTCTCCTGTGTGAAGACTTATTTCTTTCTGACTATGCATCTATCCTTTCTTCTCAGGCTGTTGGCTTTTGTATGAACTTGAGCAATCTTATCATTTTTTCAGGAGACATCTGAATCAAAGTGGGTACATTTCTGAATCCAAAAAAAGTAATATTAGATCAAAAGGAAGTATTTTAAGGAGTTTCTAGATTCTAAGAGTATCTCAACTCTCTACCTTTGAGCTTCATACCTTCCTTTGATATGTTTCAATTGGTAAGTTATGAAGTAATTAAAATATTTATCACAGGCTCCTTAGTTCTTACCTAACTGCAAATTGGTTTTCCTTCAGCTTTTGGCAATTCTCATCTGATGTTCATTATGATCAGAAATTCAGGCTAACGTGGGACTATTTTGACCATTTTGGAAGGAGTCAATATTGTTCAGCTGGAAAAAACTGATTCTAAAGTATCAAGCAGGCCACAATTCAATTCATTAACTGGCCACACATTCAATTCATTCAGTCTGACAGTGATGATAATATTCCAATCACTAAGTGTTGTCATTTACTTTCAAGTCATTGGGTCCTTACCATGTGCTGAATGCCTCATTCTGTGATCTGTGAAGGCTTTTGATGGATTACTTTCCCCTAGTGAGTTTTCTGTTAACACTTTTCACATATAAACCATCCATATCATTTACCAATTCCATTTGGCATTTGCTAAAATATAACTCCAACATGGTTCATGAGTTTGGAAATGGCATATAATGCAAGTCTCAAAGAAATCTGAAACACAGGTGATCATTATGGCTAATTGTCTTTTGGAATTGCTGAACAATACTGGGTGCAAAATGCTGTCCTCAATGCTAAGGAGAATAGTACTTATAAAGTTCCCACCTTCTACTTTGAACATTTAAACCTAAATAGGGGGGAAATCTTAAGGTCCACTGTTACCATCATTGTTTGATGAGCTCCAAGAGTCAATATAACATAAAGTGGGCCCCTGAACATGCTCCCCTCCTTAGGGAAGAATATTCCCTATCTTTATCAGCAGGGCATTTTTATCCAGTACAGGTGAAGGTTTCCAATATGTTTCTAATTTGTGGTTAAGTTACCGTCATAAGGGACATTTCAGAAGCAAATATCTCTGGAAAATATTGCATATCACACATATTGCCATGTCTAATAAAGTCTTTTAAAGTAAACTTGGGGTTGATTCACAGAAGTATTCATGTTGCATTTTCACTTTGAATATTTAAAAACTCCTCTTATCTGCTTCTTTAACAAAGACCAAAGGAAGCCAGCCCAAGGATAGTCAGAATAGCTTGGTCTGAAAAAGCAACAAAAAGGCACCTAAAGACCACCTAAAAGTTCTAGTCCCTCCAGTATGCCTCTGCAGCCACTGGGCAAGCATCCGTTCAGTAAAATCCTGCTGGTTTTCAGTTTTTGCTTTGTCTTTTTACGAGCATAGCCTGCACGCTCTGCGCCCACAAGATGAGTGATTAGGGAGGTGTCAAGTGGAGAGATGCTGCCAAGCCTGGCAAATGAGTTTGTAGTTAACGTCAATGCCGGTTTTTCCAGATGCTTTCAAATATATGAAGGACACTGCTTGAATGATGAGCTTTTAACCTTGCAGCTGGTCATTTGTTTTTCTGATTAGGACATGTCACTGTCTCAACTTCCAGGTGGTTGTTCACCGCAGGCAATAATGGCCTCTTGTTTACTAATCTCCAAACTGTGCCACGTGTTCCTGGCTCATCATTGTGTATAATCCTGCCTCTGAGTGCCAAAGAATTGTGGAGAATCACTTTTGATATTTTTCTGTTTGTTGTATCAGAGAGAATCATGGAATATTTAAAAGTCTAGCATTTACAGAGGGAAACAAATATCGTATGTGTGTGTTTTAAGAGAGCAAATGTGGAATCAGGGAGTTCTAAAACACAGAGCAAAACAATCCAACAAAATGCATTTTCCAAAGTAAAATAAGGAAAGATGAAACCCAGGTAAAAACACTACTCCTCAAAAATGTTTTACATTAGCCAATTGCTATGGTTTAAATGTCCCCTGCAGGCCGGGTATGGTAGCTCACACCTGTAATCCCAGCATTTTGGGAGGCCAAGGCGGGTGGATCACGAGGTCACGAGATCGAGACCATCCTGGCCAGCATGGTGAAACCCTGTCTCTACTAAAAAATACAAAAATTAGCTGGGCGTGGTGGCACGTGCCTGTAGTCCCAGCTACTCAGGAGGCTGAGGCAGGAGAATTGCTTGAACCTGGGAGGCACAGATTGCAATGAGCCGAGATCACCACTGCTCTCCAGCCTGGCACCTGGTGACAGAGCAAGACTCTGTCTCAAAAATTAAATTAAATTAAAAATAAAATAAAAATAAATGTCCCCTGCAAAATGCATGTTGAAACTTAATCTCCAATGTGCCAAGTATTGAAAAGTGGAGTTTTTAAGAAGTGAATGGATTATATCAATTCATTCATGGCTTAATGTATTAATGGGTTAAAATGGGAGTGACGCTAGTGGCTTTACAAGAAGAAGAGAGATCTGAGCCAGCACATTCAACCTTCTCACCATGTGATTCCCTGTGCCACCTTGAGACTATCCAGAGTCCCTACCAGCAAGAAGGTCCTTACCAGATGCAGCCCTGGAGCTTGGATTAACCTTTCATTTCTATCTTTATAAATTACACAATTATAGGTATTCCATTGGAAGCAACAAAAAACAGACTAAGACACCAATCAAGCCCTAAGGGCCACACACTCCTACTTTACAGTTTAGCATTTCATTTGTTGCATTTATAATTTACTTAATTTCTATCCATCCATACCCTCCCCTTGTAAACTTTAATAAAATCAGGGATTTTAGCAAAATCCCCAGTGGTATGTACTTTCAGAATTGGGCAAAATCCCATTATTACAGTAGGCTCTGAATAATTGTTTCATTCTCTGGATGAGAGAAAGCCATGATTGCTAAGACTACAGTGGTGCATAATATAGTAAATCAGCTTAATGATGTGTGAATAAAACTATATTAAGAAAAAAAAGGCTTGTTTCCCTGTATTAAAAAGGAGAAAGACAAAAACAATTCTGGGTGCTTCAGGGAGACCAGAAAATCTATACCACAGAGTTCTAGGATTCTTTTTTCAAAGCCTTAAAACAACATAAGAAAATGAAAGTATCTTGGACAAAAGGCAATCTCATGAATAACCCACTGAGTGAGATCTCAGCTCGATTTTATATTTACACATTGTATCCAGAAGTTAAAAATTTGAAATGGCTTGAAGGGGTATGCTGGGGAGGTGGTGAGAGAACACTCTTTTTTCCATGTCAACATGAGATCCTAATGTTCGCTGCAGTTGTCGTAACAATTGTTTTTAAATAAAATTTGCATTATTCATCAAATATTGGCATCCAGAACATGGTGCCATCTAAAAATTATTACCTATTCTTATCTCCATATAACTGGCTCGTGTGGCTAAGGGAGAGAAAAGGTATAATTCTATGTCATGTAGAGATTCTCAGCTGAGAAAGGAATGTTTCCAAGAATGCTCCACTGTCCCAATTTGCTCCTCTAATTTCCCATTTTCAGAATCATCACCCACCTGTGCCAGAAAAGATTTGGGGGATAGAGCAGAGTGCTACAGCCAGCAAGACAATGGCTCAAGTTGCTGTACGCTAAACGGGAAACTACAGTACCTGCAATTAAGAGACTCGATTTCAGAGAAACCCATATCCTGAAATTACTGAGTTCCAAAAATGCTCTCTCATAAGCTATTTGATAAGACTGTTAAACACATTTTTTAAAAATTGTAATTCTTGCACATGGAAAAAATTCAAATGATACAAAAGGCTACAGTATAAGCCACTTTCTTATGCCAAGTTCCTGCCCCCGGTGGTAGCTAACCCTCATACTAGTTTGTATGCATATGCAAACATATATTTTTATTTTTTCATTATTTCATTCAACATTTAAAATCGTATACACACTGTTCTGCATCTGACTCTTTTCACTTAACATATCCTGGACAATATTTAATAATAGTAGTATATAGAAAACTATTTTTTTTCACCACGGCCTGGCTTCATTTCTATTGGTTGCTGTTTGGCTTGTTTTAAGTGTTTTGCTTCTGTAAATAACACAGTAACATGTATCTTTTCCTTTTGTCTTTATTACCATAGCCTTTCAATGGGCCTCCTTGTCTTCCAAATTAATCCTCTCCAGCTTTCTAATTTTCCACATTCCACCCAGAGTGGTCTATTTACACAGAGAGACTGGTCTTGTCACACTCCTACTTTAACCCAACAGTTTTCCCGCCACCCACAGAATACCTCCAAATTTCTCAGTAGGTAAAATCCTCCATGTGGCTACCTGCCTTTTAGCCTCACCTTCTACCACTACCCACCAAGCACTTATCATGCTGTCCATGCTGCAGCAACAGCTAAAATGCTCCTGGCTTGTTCATGCTGCCATACTCTTGGCATCATTTATCTTGAATCCTTGGAACTTGCTGGATGTGCTAGGAATGATAGTGAGATTGACCTTGAGTTCTGAACCTGAACCCTCCAGGGAAGTCATATTTAACTGCTTGCTGCCCTCTCAGTTTCCACCTGCTGATCCCAGCTAAGACTCAGACACCTACAATAAACACACCTGCAGATTTTTGTATGAAGTGGGAGCTGACCTCTTCCTGCCATCTGCCTCCTGACACCTTGCCTGGACCTCTGACCCTGCTTTGCTGTGGCTGCTCCAACCCATGAGATGCCATAAGCAAGTTGCCTGGCATACAAAAAGAATACTCAAATAAAAATTCTTCCCTGAGGGTACTCTAGTTCCTACTGGTATTAGGCCATTCTCTGCATTGGTATAAAGAAATACTTGAGGCTGGGTAATTTGTAAGAAAAGAAGATTGGCTCATGGTTCTGTAGGCTGCACAAGCATAGTACTGGCATCTGCTCAGCTTCTGGAGAGCCTCAGGGAACTTCTACTTATGGCAGAAAGTAACAAAGGAACAGGCATGCTGCATGGCCAGAGCAGGGGCAAGAGAGGGTAGGAGGTGCCGCACACTTTTAAACAACCAGATCTTGAGAGAACTCACTATTGCGAGGATAGCACAAAGCCACAAGGGATCTGCCCCCATGATCCAATCACCTCCCACCAGGCTCCACCTTCAACATTAGGGATTACATTTCAACCTGAGATTTAGATTTATTTATTTATTTAGATTTATCACTACGCCACTTCCCTGTTTTGATCAAATATCCAGGCTCATTCCTTGGTTCTTAACAGTCTTCTGGTCCACTTTCAATCTGACAGTACCAGGCATTGCCAATTTCACCAGTCAGCAACTTTCCTACCTCCAAACACCTTCCCTGGCATTACTTCACCCAAGTTAAACATTGTATTTCCTCAATTCTAAAGTAGGATAATACTGTCCAGCTGGTGAATGCCATTTTCCACCCTGCAAAGATATTGGCACAGGACAAATATACATTTGTTCATCAGGAAACAGAAGTAACAAAAATACAATAGTGGCATGTCCCTTTGTCCCCTCTCCAAAACCTCACATTACTGCACGCCACAGACAATTAAATAGAGAAGCCACACACTTTAAAATGTGACTGTGGCTAAATAGTGTACCAGTCATGCATTGTGTTCAAGGGTGCTTTTGACATTGATGCAATATGCCAAGCATTAGCAGGAAGATCTTTAATCAGTGCCTTTTAAAATAAATATTGAGTCTGATTCCCCCTTCCCTCTACGAACACTCATGGGAGAGCTAGGGGGGAGATTCTCTTTAGAATGGGGTCAGTCTTATGGGCAAATGGATGAATGGTCTATGTGTCATAATGTAAACAATGAGGGAACTCTGTTTTAAAAAGTCCCCCATGGGACCAATTGTTAGATTTATTTCCTTGCACTAAGCTATTGTCTACAGAAGAGCAATACTAAAATACGAGTATCTCTTTTGGCAGGGGCAGCAATACATTAATGCAAGAAGAAAAATCTCTACACGTTTGTATTTAGCAATTGCTACTCTCTTCAAAGATACTTTAAAGTAGATGCTTAAGAAGAAAGAAAAAAAGACATAAATCCTTTAAGAAATAAATTGTTCTAGAAAACAGTATTGATCATATACTGTCATGTGAGAAAGGCAGATAATAAATGAATTTATAAAAATCCTATTTTTGTAAATTAAAAAAGTGTAAATACCAGACTGCCCTCCTTCCTCTCAAAGAATACGTTCCACAATGTTCATAGTGCTAATAGCCAAGGGGTAGAATATGGGTGATTTTTAAATCTTTGTTTTATCTACTTCCTTTGCTTCAATTTTTAATGAACATACATTTCTATAAGAAAATATCCTTAAAATTTATAATTATATGTATATATTCATGCACTTTTCTGTATGTTTCTAGGTTTAATAAAAGCATATTCTCAATGGAGAAGAGCATTTCATGTGAGGTAGAATGAATAATTGGGATTTGAAAGGGAGAACGATGCATTGCGTAGATACTTTCTTCCCTGAGAGCTGAACCATGTGACCTGAGGAATTTTTTTTTCTCTGAGCCAAATGAGATTCAGAGCACGTAGAATGAACTGAAAAAAGGCCCTGGGAATACTTAGGGTATGTGGACACACCTTGCCTTCTTCCTGAGGAGTTCTGTGAAGGTAACAAAATTTGAGACATTTCCTTCCTGTTCTTTGACGTTTAAGCAGAACCTTCCTGAGTTACAGGAGTGGCTGTGTAGGTCCTTTTATGGTTTTTTGGTTTGTTTGTTTCGTTTTTACTTTATTGTAATAAGATCACACATGAGATCTAGACTCAAATTTTTAAGTGTATAGTACTGTTGTTGACTATAGGTACAGTGTTTTACACCAGATCTCCAGAGCTTATTTATCTTGCTTAACTGAAACTTTATGCCTATTGATTAGACATAATCAATAGGGAATCATTTAAGGAATCTCACCATTTCCCTATCCCCACAGCAAGTATCATTCCACTCTTCAATTCTATGAACTTGATTATTTTAATACCTCATATAAATGGAATCATTTGTCTTTCCATGAAAGGATTATTTCATTTAGTATAATGAAATATGCTCAAAGTTCTTTCATGTTGTCCACATATGGCAGGATTTCTTTTCTTTTTTAAGGCTGAATCATATTTCACTGTGTGTATATACCACATTTTCTTTATGCATGCATCTGCTGATGAACATTTAGGTTGTTTACATATCTTGGCTGTTGCAGCAATGAATATAAGAATGAAAATATCTTTTCAAGATTTTTTAAGTAAATACCTAGAAGTGACATTACTGGATCAAAGGCAATTCATTTTTAATTTTTTAAAGAACTTTCATACTATTTTCCATAGTGGCTGCATCATTTTGCATTCCCATAAACAAGGTGCAAGAGTTCCAATCTCTCCACATGCTTGCCAATACTTGCCTTTTGGTTTTTGGATAATAGTTATCTTGACAGGTGTGAGGTGATAACTCATTGTGGTTTTGATTTGCATTTTCCTGATGATTAATGACAATAAGGATTTTTTCCTATATCTATTGGCCATGTGTATATCTTCTTTGAAGAAACAGCTATTCATGGCCTTTGCCCATTTTTTAATTAGGTTATACAACAATTGAGCTGTAGATGTTCTTTATATATTTCACAGATTAACCCCTTATCAGATATATGGTTTGCAAACATTTTCTCCCATTCTACAGATCATTCCTTCAGTCTGTTGATTATTTCCTTTGCTTGAATTTGACATAGCATCACTTGTTTGTTTTTGGTTTTGTTGCCCATGCTTTTTGTTTTAAATTCATGAAATCGATATCAAGACCAATGTCAGGAAGCTTTTCCTCTGTTTTCTTCAATGGGTTCTTCAGTTTCAGGTCTTGTGTTTGAGTCTTTAATCCATTTTGAGTTGATGTTTGTGTACAGTGTAAGATATGGGTCTAATTTATTATTTTGTGTGTGGACATCCAGGTTTCCCAACACCATTTGTTGAAGAGACTGTTCCTTCCTCATTGTGTATTTCTGGCATCCTTGTCAAAGGTCAGTTGACTGTATATGCATGGATTTATTTCTGGGCTCTTGATTTTCTTCCGGTGATCTATATGTCTGTCTTTATGCCAGTACCATACTGTTTTTATTACTGTCATTTTTAAAAGTATTGTGAAATGAAGAAGTATGATGCCTGTAGCTTTGTTCTTTGTCAGGATCAATTTGGCTATTCTTGGACTTAGAATTGTTTTTTTCTATTTCTGTACAAAATACCACTGAGATTTTAATAAGGGTTTCATTGAATCTGTAAATCACTATGAGAAGTACGGATATTTTAACAATGTTAAGTCTTCCATTCTATGAATGCAGGATGTCTTTGCATTTGTTTACATCTTTTTAAATTTGTTTCATCAATGTTTTGTGGTTTTCTGTATACAAGTCTTTCACCTTCTCAGTTTATTCCTAAGTACTTTATTCTTTTTGGTGCTATTATAGATGGAAATGTTTTCCTAACAAACTCTCTAACACTTCCTTTTCAGAGAGTTTGTTGTTAGTATGCAGAAACACAAGTGATTTGTATATATTGGTTGTGTAGCCTGCAATTTTACTGAATTTGTTTAATAGTTCTGGAGGGTTTTTTTTTTCTTGAATCTTTAAAATTTTGTAAGCATATAAGATCATGTTGTCTGTAAACAGAGCTATTTTGTTTTGTCCTTTCTGATTTGGATGTCTCTTGTCTCTTTCTCTTTCTTAATTGCTCTGACTAGGACTTCCAGTACTATATTGTATACATGCTGTGCTCCTGGTCATAGAGGACCTTCTTTCAGGTTTTTGACCACTGAGTATAATGTTAGCTGTTGGCTTTTCATATATGGCCTTCATTATAATGAGGTACTTTCTATTCCTAGTTTGTTGAAGGTTTTTTGTTATGAAAGGGTGGTAAATTTTGTCAAATACTTTTCTGCAAGGATCTATTGGAAAGATCATGTAATTTTTATCCTTTTTTTGTTAATGTGGTATATCACATTAATTGATTTTTGTATATTAAACCATCCTTGCATACTAAAGATAATTACACTGGGTCATTGTGTATGATCCTTTTAATGTATTGTTGGATTTGGTTTGCTGATATTTTGTTGAGGGTTTTCCTTAATCTATATTCTCCAGGAATATTGGCCCATAGTTTTTTTTTTTCTCGTGGTGTTTTTGTCTGGCTTTGGTATCAGGATAATTCTACCCTAGTGAAATGAGTTTGGAAATATTTCTTCTTCTTCAATTTTTTTGGAAGAGTTTGAGAAGAACTGACATTAATTCTTTAAATGTTTGGTAGAATTCAACAATGAAATCATCTGGTCCTGAGCTTTTCTTTGTTAGGAGGTTTTTAATTACTGATTCCATCTCCATACTAGTGATAAGATCGTTCAGATTCCTGTCATGATTTAGTCTTGGTAAGTTATATGTTTCTATGAATTTATCCATTTCTTCTAGGTTATTTGGTTTTTTGGTGTATAATTGTTCATACTAGTGTCTTATAATTCTTATTTCTGTGGCATCAGTTGTAATATCTTTTTTTTTCATTTCTGATTTTATTTATTAGAGTCTACTCTCTTTTGTTCTTAGTCTAGCTAAAGGTTGCCTATTTTGCTTATCTTTTCAAAAATCCAACCCTTTATTTGCTGATTTTTCTATTTTATTTATTTCTGCTCTAATCTTTTTTATTTCCTTCCTTCTGCTTTGTGCTTAGTTTTTTTCTTCTTTTTCTGGTTACCTGAGGTTTAAAGGTAGGTTGTTTATTTGAGAACTTTCTTCTTTTTCAATGTAGGTTTTTATTGCTTAAACTTCTCTTGTAGTATTGCTTTTGTTGTATCTCATAAGTTTTGGAATGTTGTGTTTTCATTTTCATTTGTCTCAAGGTATTTCTAAATTCCTTTTTTCTTCTTCTCCTTTGACCCAGTGATTGTTCAACAGTGTGTTGTTTCATTTTCATATTCCTATGAATTTCCCATTTTACTTGTGCTATTGATTTCGTTTCATTCCATCAAGATCAGAAAAGGTACTTGGTATGATTTCAATCTTCTTAAATTTGTCAAAACTGTTTTATGACCTGACATGTAAGCTGTCTTTGAGAATGTTCTATATACTCTTGAGAAGAATAACTGCTGTTTTTGGGTGAAATGTTCTATGTATGTCTAGCAGATCCATTTGGCCTATAATGTTGTTCATGTCCTCCATTTCCTTATTGATAGTCTGCCTGGATGTTCTCTCTGCTATTGAAAATTGTGTAGTGAAGTCTTCTACAATTATTGTATTGCTGTCTACTTCTCCCTTCAGTTCTGACAATATTTGCCATATATATTTCGGTGTTCTGATGCTGGGTGCAAATGTATTTATTCCTGGTGGATTGAACATTTTATCATTATATAATGTCCTTCTTTGTGTCTTGTGATAGTTTTAACTTACAGTTTATTTTGGCTGATGTAAGTATTGACAGCCCTGCTCTCCTTTGGTTATCATTTGCATAGAATATCTTTTTCCATCTCCTTACGTTCAGCCTATCTGTGTCTTTATCTAAAATGAGTTTCTTATAGACAGCATGTAGTTGGTCTCATTTTTAATCCATTCATTTGTTTTATGTCTTTTGATTAAAGAGTTTAACTCATTTATGTTTAAAGTAATTATTGATAAAGAATAATTTATCACAATTTTGTTAATTGTTTTCTGCTAGCCTTGTATTTCTTCTACCTGTCTTTTCCTTTCTTGCTGCCTTCCTTGTGTTTTGAGAATTTTTTTGGTATTGATATGCTTTGATTCCTTTCGTTTCTTCTTTTGGGTAACTTCTATTTTTTGTATATGATTAGTTTGGGACTTACATAAAACATCTTTCACATGTAGTATCTTATAATAGTCTGTTTTAAGCCAATAACAAATTTAATCATGTACCAAAGCTCCATACTTTAGTTTCTCCTACCCTACACAAACTCATTTATGTTATTGTTATCACATTTTCTATTTATTCATATTGTGTATTTTAACATATTTTAGTTATATTTATTTTTTATACTTTTGCCTTTAACTTTTATGCTAGAATTAAAAGCGATTTTCCCACTACCATTACAGTAATGCAGTACTTTGTATTTGTCCATATATTTACCTCTACCAATGAGTTTCATACTTTCTTATGCTATCATACTGCTATTTGGCATCCTTTCATTTCAACTTTAAGAACTTCCTTTAACATTTCTTGTAAGGCATGTCTAGTGGTGATAAACTTCCTCAGCTCTTGTTTACCCCTGGAAAAACTGTCTCCACAAGACAAACAAAAGCTGAGGATTCCCATCACACAGGTTGTTTGTCTGTGAGTAGCTGCTGAATTGATGTGTTTGTAGGAAAAAAGGGTCCAGGGCTTCCTACTCCACAATCTTGCTGCCATCAGTTACTGTATATATGTTTCTGAACAGCAGAAATATTGAAGAAAAAAAAATTCTCTCCAAGAAACAAAAAGAAAAAAATAGAATCAGGTTAAATAGTGAAAGCTTAAAATTCATGCTTATATAATCATTACACCCAGGTTAAGTTATCATTCATATTAAGAAAATCAATACTTTTCAAAATAAAACATTATGTTTGAAATGGGGAAAGCATGTTTAGTCAGCCATAGATTTTTCTTGATATGCAATGCTATCTAGCTTCTCTTTCCTCTCCTCAGTCTCTCCACGATTCTGTCCTCCATAAGGTCAACAAGAAAAACAAAAAATAAAATAAAAATATGCCACAGCTATATTTTCCCAGTAAGGCTATACTGGTTTTATTTGCATGGGTTTATAGTGAATATTCCACTAATCAAATCAGAGTGCAGGCTTTCAAAACCTTTCATTTCTAAACTCTGAGCAGAGGAGTACATCAATTAATAAAAGAAGAGCCTTTTTTTAAATTGCACAGCACATTTTCATTTATAAAATGCTTTTATATTTTCTCATTTCATTCTCAAACCCAACTCAATTTAAATAGCTACTTCAAGTGTTCATTTCTAGTTTTTTCCTGCATAGAATTCATTCCTTTACTTCTTTTGGTAATAGACCTCTCAATTTTCCTTTGATGAGGCACCTCCCTCCTATTTGCACATAATTTGGGTGAGACTGACTTTATTCCATCCTCACATCTAAGTCTGGATATGTTTTTCAGGCTTGGGCAATCAGCGTAGTTTACTTTCTTGGCCACAGTGATTGTTGAGAGACAAACTACATGACTTAAATCAGTCCCATAGACTAAATTATGGAGTTTTCCCAAGGTAGATACAAGAGGCAGGTCACAGAAAGAAAGTAAGAAAGGGCTAAAGACTACTGTGCTCAAGTCCACCATTTTTCCAGGAGCCAGTACTCTGGACTTTGGGCTTACCCAGGGTAGCCAACAATTTCAGTTGGCCTTGAACTGAGGCGTCTCTTAGGAGCGCTTAAACCAGGGAAGTCCTGGGCAAACTGGGATAAATTGTCTACCCTACCAGTCACCACAGTGCCACATAAGAGCTTCACAGCCTGGAAGGGAAATCAAAAGGCTTCTTCTTTACCAAAAAGGATCAACGGTTATCACCCTCCTCTATTCCAAGAGAATCAGTATCCAAACTGCCAGGCAGCAATTTTAGAGAAAATGAATCTAGCAGTGACCAAGTCTCTTATTCTATTTAATCCTGAAATGATTAGCAAAAAAAAAAAAAAGCCACTAAGATCATTTCTTAACAGCCTAATTTTTCAATTATCAAGTGCTAAATTAAAATGTAATGCAAACACTAAAATTTAACATACTGCTAAAAATGAACATATCTAAAATATTAATAGCAACTCTAAATGATTTATAATGCCCTCTTGGGCATATTTAATGATTTATTGATGTCATTTTAGCAGCTCTGTGGGTGACAGAGTCACCTCACTCTGTGTGCTCTGGCGGTTTTCTGGGCTAGTTATTCAGTAAACTATACACTCAGACCTTTGTTGCATGCACATCAGATGATAGGTGAAGTAGAAAAAGTAAAGATGTTAAATTTTTCCATAAATCAAAGAATCCTGGGGCTAAAAGGCATTAAAAGTGGTTATTTCTTGTTTTCTCAACTTCATGCAGGGCCACACTGGGGCTATCTTCAATGGTTGTGAATTTCACAACCTCTCTTGTTGATTTATAATGTCAGTCTTTGTCGACAAGAAATTCTGCTTTGGAACTAACCTTTACCCTTTCTGTATCAAGTAAAGCTTCTTTTCCGGAGAACAGCTCATGACATTTTCGGTAGTTAACTTCCTGTCTTTGACCTAATCATGCATTTTTCAAACCTTTCTGTTCATCCCACAGACATGATTGCCTCACTCTCCACACTATGATTTGCTTCTAGTTTCTCTACAAGCTTCCCAGTACTCTCTCACTTCTGCCGCTCAAAATTTGCTCTCATTGATTGAGACTGGGTTTGCTTTTTCTTCTTCGCTGGACACCGTCCTCCATCTCTTAGCTGTTTCTCCCTTTCCAGAAACCTAAAGCTCTTATTCTGCCCTCTGGACAAACAGACCTTCTTTCCTTTAACCTTCCTTCCACTGTCAGCCACACACACCCAAGCAGTAGCCACACAGGCCTATGTTTGTGAGAAACTGCCCATGCTCAAAGTTATTATTCCATAGTGGGTGCGGTGGCGCACACCTGTAGTGCCAGCTACCTGGGAGCCTGAGATGGTAGGATCGCTTGAGCACAGGAGTTTGAGGATGTAGTGCGCTATGATCATAACCTGAGAATAGCCACTACATTCCAGTCTGGGTGACATAGCAAGAGACCCTGGCTCAAAACAAATAAATGAAAGTTACCGTTTCCTTCCCTCAACTGCCTCCCACTTTAAAATTGCAAATCCTTCAATATAGGAATGTATGGATATGGGAAGTTAGGAAGGCAGCTTTCTGAGAGCTCATCAAATTAAATCATATTGACACGGCCTTTCTCCCTATTTCAAATTATAACCAAGACCCAGAATTCTGTGTAGTATTAGTGAACTAGCAAAAAAAACTCAGAGTCTTTTAGTATATATACATATAATAAACTGAAGTTGTGGGGATAAACAACTTTCTTAAGGTCACAGAACTTGAAGGAATAGCGCTGGGACTTGGATGAATTGTCTCATTCCAGGGCCTGCCTCCTTATCCACCGCACCATACCTATGCGTGTCTAGGTAACAGTGATATCTATGCCATTCGGCTTCTGCCACTAAGCAGCAAAACACACAGCAAATGTCATGTGTCCCCAGTTTTAAAGTCATGTCCCTTCCTATAGCAGAGATAGCTATGGAATGCTTTACATATTTTTAATTGTATATCACACCCCTGGTCCTTAAAGCCAGAATGACCCCTCCATGTCTTGTGGCCTCTTACCCATCAAAGGAAGTCTTAAATTCTTGCTGGTCTCAAACCAGAGGCTCAGGTCATTCCCAAGCTATAACACTCCCTTCTCATCTTTTTTAATCCTGACCTTATTTGAGTTGAACCCATTTCACTGAGTTTAGAATTCTTGGCCCGTTATATTTAAGTTTGATCTTCAGCTTTCCTGGTTCTTTTCTGTGGTAGCCTACGTTGCAGGCCCCCCTTCAAGAAAGAACACGTTGCCCAGGAGTGGAGTTAGCAGACAATTCCAGCTGTTACCTGTTTCAGGCCTGCTTCAGCTTTTGAGCCCACGTCAAACTATTCCTAGGCAGCCCCCAGGCATAACCATCCACTAACGCTGACTCCTCTAATCAGCAGCCTATGATGCTCAGAGCTCCCCAGTGAGCTGGCAGAGACTTAGTCAGATCAGCATCATGGTCCAATCCTTACTTTCCCCTTTTCTCTTTACAAATGCCACTCCCCAGTGCAGCAAATCTATTGCTCTCCTCCTTCTGTCTCAGCATCTGGTCACCAGCGGTCCCAACCAACACCTCCTACTACTCAAGTGAGAGCTCCCACTAACCGTAGTTCAAGTTACTGATCCTAACTGGTGCCTCGTAAGGACTGGCTAGTACTCTCTAAACATCTATGACCAGCAAGGTTCTTAATTAGACACCACCACTCAAAAAACAGGTCCATATTGAGTAACCATAGTATTTTCATGTCTTCAGAAGCAGAATCATCTTTACTAAATGTCTGAGATAAAAAAGAAATGTGGCAAATTTTAACATCATGCTTCTGTGTCTCCTATAGTTCCTATGATAAATTGTCAGAATTTAAACTTTAGTAATTACATATAATGTCTTAGGATCATTGGGTACTGCCTATGTAATTATAGTGTTGTAACATAGTAAGGAAAAGCAAATGTCACCAAAATAAGACCAGAAGTCACTAGCCATGTCTGATGAAAATATTCTTTGGCTCTGAGTCAGTCATATTGAACTGGAGTTTTAAAAGTGAGTCAATACTGGATAAAGAAAAATAATTGGAAAAAAAATAGTACCTATCAGATAGGGTCATTGTTAAGATTAAACCATGTTACTCAAAGGGTGGAACCTGGACTCGCAGCAGCACCGTCATCTGGGAGTTTTTTAGAGGCGTGGAATCTTGAGCCCCATCCAAGACCTAGGGAATCAGAATCTACACTTTAACAAGATCTCCAGGTGATTTGTGTGCACATACAGGTTGAAAACCATGGAGTTGAAGATATAGTGTTCATCAAACACTTAATACAGTGTTTGCTTGTAGCAACCCACTCAATAGATACTACTTGTTACTGTTTTTGTTATTATAATTGTTGTTATTTTCATTCTGAATCATCTTGGGCAGGCATATACTTAGGAACCTGAGATTTTCAATTTGTAAAATGAAGATCATAATAATATCCAGCTACTTGAGGACCAGATGAATTTTTAAGTCCTTTCAAACTCTAGGAGACCTCTGTGATTTGCTCATGATGATAAAATAGTAATGGTTAATATTTCAGCAGTATTAACTATTTGTCAAGCACATGTTCTTAGTGCTTTACATGTATCATCTTATTTAATCATCCAAGGATACTATGAGATAGGTACTATTTTAATGCCTATTTTATAGATGAATAAAGTGAAATGTGGAGAGATTAAATAACTTGCTCAGTAAAACACACAAGGATAGAGTCAGGATTTGAACTTTGGCAGTCTGGTGTGACAAACCACATTCTTAATGCTTTCCTTCTAGCCAGGCCATGAAAAAGAGAGTTAAACTAAACTGGCTCCAATACAGCCAGTGCATTTAAATGTAGTGTTTAACACATCATGGCCACAGCAGGCAAACCTGGCTGCACATTGCACATTAGAATATTTTTTAAAATACAGACTTTTTAAGTGTCATTCCCAGAAATTCTGTTTTAGTGGAAGAGTGGCTGAAGCTTCTTATTTTTAAAAAGTTGAAGATAAATCTGATACAGAATCAAGATTGAGAATGTGCAGGAAGATAGGTGAACAAGCCATTTTTTTGTATTCAGTATGTGGTAAGTTGAACTTCATTTCAAAGTAATTGGAAGGAATCTGGAGGGGAGGGAAGGAGTGAGGGAAGGAAGGAGGAAGAAAGAAAGGAATTTAAAAAGAGAAGGAAAGAGGGGAGTTTGTTGATTATGGAAGTATGAGCAATGCTCCCCAACTGCTCCAGCACATCCTTGTGTCTAAGTGGGTTTCCTGCACATGGCATAAATGGGAATTGCTCATCTCCTGACCCTTTGTTGCTTGGGAGTGATTAATGGCATTGAGTAGGAGCTATCTTGGTACCACTAAGTGGAGGAATCCATTTTCACCTTGACTCCACGAGGGACACACTTTTTCAGCAAAACAGGAGGTGAATAGAACCCTCCACATCACCTAAGACAATAATGAGAGGACCACACCACCTCTGGAAGAGAGAATGTGGATGCAGGACAGTGCTTAGATGAGAAGTACGGGGTGGAGGGGCTGCATAGACTCCATAGTTGGCACCCAGGTGCACAGGAAAAGTAGAGCATCAGCATTTTCCAGAGCATTCCAGACACAATCAGGTCTATAGAAACCACTGATAAAGCCTACACTTGAGGCAAACTTTAGCCCTGATATACATAGAGCCAGAGAAATGCTGAAAATAGCAATACGGGCTCATCTCAGCACAGATAGCCTGGGACACTGAAGAGTGTGGACTATTGACAAGAAAAAAGGGGAACCCAGGAGAATAGATACTGTAACAGAAAATATTCCCTGAACCACTCCTGCAGAGGAGGAAACACTGAAAAGTGATATCAAATTCCAATTGATGATAGTTCATAGATTGTTACCTACATTAATGCTGAAGCTGGAAACTAGTTTTAATTGCAGGGTTTGGATTCAACCATTCGCAACAAATCATTCTATTATCTTTGTAAAGCCCTCAGTTAAGGAGACCCTCGAGATTATCAGGCAGAGATACCTGGACCAAAGAGACCCATGCTGAACATCTCAGTTAGGGTTGGGTGCCCAGCTTGAGTAAAAAGAAAACCCTAGAAAGCACCACCTCAAGCTTGCTTTTGCTCTCAGTGTATAACCCATCCATTGCCATCCCTCAATGCCTGTGGAAAGATAACTGCTTAGCAAACAATGAAGAAAAATCACTCCTTCTGTGAATAGGGTATTTTGAATTAAAAAAGATGGCATAATGCACTAGACTACAACATCCATTCATCCTAGATTTGAATGGAGTGAAATCGATAGCTGAAATTGAGGAGGCATTTAGGTTAAAAACAAGTGGATAATCTTTTATAAATAAAGCTTTAATTAACATTTATTCTGAAATAAAATATCACAAATTTCACTTTCATTGTTATTTAACATGCCAGAATTCTTCAGGGATGCCCGAGTACAAGGGAGTAAGCACAGAGGTGAATAATTCATGCAGGATGTAAAGCCATAGATAAAAAGAGGAGAGCAGTTGATTGGGTTTTTTCGCAAGAAATTGTTAATGTTACATTACATTTTATTGAACCAGTCTCAAAAAATAACAGAGCCTGAACATTATTATTGCAGTTATTACCTTTCCTTTCTAAGTGCCATATCTTGTTCTCTCTTGAGTTGATACATTCTGATTACTTTTGCTTACTTTAGAGATTTCCTTTTTTTAGTGAAAAATGCCCCACTAGAACCTCTCATATTCGAATTTCTTCAAGTTATAACCACTTGCTATCAAATTTAAATAATCTCCCGTATCTTATTGGAATCAGTGTGTTCATTTCCAACCTACACCTTCTATTTAATACACGGAACTGTTCCGTAGTACCCTTTCTCCTTCACTACAAAGGACAAATGTGTCTTTCATTAGTCACAGTCGTAGCTACAGCCCCACATCGCCCAAGGAATCAGGACAGCTGACACAACGTCTGCGCAAATATGACTATGGCAGAATTGAGTGTGACTGAAAGATTCCGTGGGTCCAATTCACCTTGGATTAAGCTAGAGAACCAATTTCCAGGACCTTGAAAACAGCTGTCATGGAACAGACAGGCCATTTAGCAAGAGGCACAGATGTGGGGCCTGGCTTGGGCCATTTGCTTCTTTTCATTTCCAGGAAAGCTCCAGCAGCCCATCCTGTTCCACGTTTCCTATCAGACTTATCATTGTTTGTTGAAACTGTGTTGCTCACTCTGGTGTGTGGATCTAATGATGCATCAAGTGTTTCTGTTTGTATGGGGGCTTTTTTGTTTTATGATTTGGGTTTTTTTGTTGTCATTGTTGTCATTTTATTTATTTATTTATTTATTTATTTATTTATTGGTTGCTGTTTAGAGAAGCTAAGGTCAGAGTTATGTTTGGCTTTAACTATTAGGCTTTTCTTTCCTGTCTTTGATCAAGAGTATAATTTTGCATGGAAGAAATATACAAATTGGATCCAAATGTATCTTTCTGAGTTGTAGAAACCGGCTTGGGTTCAACAAGCGTAACTTGAGAGGGGTGCTTTGGACACAGAAAAATCATGTCAGATCTAGGCTTCCCTGTTTGCACTTTCTCTCCCCATCCCCTCAGCTTCAACTGCTCAAAAACATATTAAATTACAGTTACCCAGAGTTGCTAGTGTCAAGAGAAATTGAGAGGGAATATCAGTAAAATATGTGTAATGAGTACATCTTATGTCACTGGCTGTATCTTGAATAACAGTCAACCTCATTCCAGAAGGGTCCCCAGTACAGTGCCAGCCCCCGCTGTCCATATTAACAGGAAATCAGTGTATCTCTTAGACCCCTTATGCCTTTCATACATCTAAAACTTCTGGGATGCTAAGTAGCCTGAGGAAGCAGTCCTGTTAGTTCCTATCTCACTATTTTGCTACTTTGAGGCAAAGATTCTCCCTTAAGGCTAAATATTTTAGTAAACATTACAAAAGCTGATTGATTTAGGTATGCGCAGTCACACTAAAGGCAGCTGAAGCCTCGGCAGCTTCGAAGTGGCTTCTTCTGCACCGATGCTGCTGTTTCTGCTGACGCTTAGATATGGTCCTAAGTGATCAGCTGAGGCTAGGCGTCCACCCATTCACACCCTGCCCAGGCTACAGTGATTTTTCCAGGTTCCGTGCAGCAGAATTCCAATCCCTTAATGCTGGGCTCGGCCAAGAAGTTCCAAATCAATCTTACTGGGCTTCCAGTTGTAGCTCTTTAGATTCACTCCACAGACGTTTCCCCCGATCAGGAACCCCACCCTGGAAGCCTGGAATGTTGATGTCAGGAGCCTCATGGTCCCAAAACTACCTGCCCCACCTCTTCTTTTTTTTTTTTTTTTTTTTTTTACAGAGTGTCATTCTGTCGCCCGGACTGGAGTACAGTGGCACAATCTTGGCTCACTGTGAATTGCACCTCCCAGGTTCAAGTGATTCTCCTGCCTCGGCCTCCCAAGTAGCTGGGATTACAGCCATGCACCACCAAGCCTCCTTCTTTCTATTTTCAGGCTCAAGCCTAGGGTCACATCCTACCACCTAATGAGTGAAATATTCTTCAGAGGAGGAAAACCCACTAATAACTGCTGTTTGAGGATCTCTAACTCCTACACCCCAAAGTCTGTTTAGGTACAAGGCAGTCATCTGCTTTCATGTATAATGTTTTCTTGAAAACGTGTATGACAGTCAAATGTGATAATATTGAAAGATTTACTGGGATCAATTTCATATGCACAAAAATACATTTAATTATGTTGTTAACTACATATTGTGGTGAAAGTGGTTGTTTCTGATGATAAGGAAATTGGAGGGGTGAAGTGAGGAAACGTAAGTTGGTTTTCATAAGACAACAGAATTCTTTGACTCTTTAAAATATGACCTTTTGCCAGGCACAGTGGTTTATGCTTGTCATCCCAGTGCTTTGGGAGGCCAAGGTAGAAGGATCACTTGAAATCAGGAGTTCAAGACCAGCCTGGACAACAAACAAGACTCCATCTCTACTGAAAATTTAAAAACTTAGCTGGACACAGAGTCCCAGCTACTCACTGCAGTCTCAGACTCCTGGATACGTCCGGAGTCTGGATACATCCAGGAGTCTGAGACTGCAGTGAGCTATGATTGTGCTACTGCATTCCAGCCTGGGCAACAGAGTGAAGCCCTGTCTCTAAAAACTAATAATAATAAGTAAATAAAATATGACCTTTGTGAATATGATAATATAAAACAAAAAATTAAGAATAAATACTACTTTGAGATAAAACAGAAAAGCTTTAGAGAGAAGAAGCAAATCATATACATGGTCTCAGAAAATGGAATGGCTTTGGACTTCTCAGCAACAACACTAGAAGCCAGAGGCATTGGAGAAATGCTTTCTAGGTTTTGAAGAAAAATGGTTTCCAAATTAAAATTCTATACCTGACCAAACTTATGTCTTACATAAGAACAAAGACATCTTCAGGCATACAAAGGATGTATTAACCAAGTTACTTTAGCAAAGCAGAAATTACTATAGCCAGTCTAAGCCAAAAGGACTAATTACAACGTAGTGAGAGCTCACAGACCGAGGGAAGGAAATGGTTTGTGTTTCCAGGGGTGACACCCAGTGCCACAGCACAAAGCTGCTCACATAAGCCACCAAACCAGGAGACTACTGCCACCAGTGCCAGTTCCAACGTGTGGCCTCTGCCATCACCAGGAGGTTGACAAACCAGGTACTGTGATTATACATTTAGACTCCAGAGTCCTGCTGTACTGTACTGCTGGGCCCAGAGCTGCACTAGCAAAATAAGAACCTCAGACCCTGCCCCTTCTCCAAATAATTCAGTTCTGGGCCCAGGTTTTGAATCTGGCACAGATGCAGTTGACTGGTGGAATCAAAACCACATGTCTGCAATCTCACAACTGGAAATGACCTGAAAAATCTTCTTTGTTGAGAACACAGAATTTATAATGTGGGAAACTGCTAAAACAATGTTCAGAAACTGCAGGCAGCCTGAATAACAACTGACCACTATGCACTGACATAAACTTTTACCTCTTCTGGACTCTCTAAGGAAGCTATTAGAAGATACTAGTTTCTTCACCAAACATTGACAATGAACCAAGAAAGAGGGAGACACAAAATTAGGAAACTGGAAATCTAACACAAGGAAGCAGGCAAAGGAAATTCCCAAGATCCTGATGAAAGGAAGGAGTGAACAGAATCCAGCATGGAGCAGAAAGATAGAGCCTGCACGGAGGGTGGGGAGGAATCAGAGAGATTGTCTGATGCGTTCAACTCTATTGAAAGTATCCTACAACTGTCAGAGAATTAGGATAGGCACATGATTCACTGAACAACTTGGGGAGCTGGGGGAAGGCAAGTGTTAATCCTAAGAAACTAAAATGTTATATAAGAAAAGGAATATAATCTTAGTGTGCTACATGTCTAAGGTGTGAACTGTATTCACATGGACACAAGGGTATAAACATGGAGTGCTGATAATGAAACAATGACCTAACTACATTGGAAGAATGAAGTAAGGAGGGGAAGGGAATGTGTGAGAAGGGCAACACAGTGAGCACATGGGCTAGCTCCTCATTCTCCATGCCAGGAAGCCAAAGAAAATAGCCAACATTTTCAAATCAAGAATAATGATATAAGCATTTATTTAGAATGTGGAGACAAATACCGGGGAAAAAAAAAAACAGTAAAAATAAAAGTTGAAAATTTTTGCCTAAGGGAGCAGAATTGTGGAGTAGGGAAGGGTGAGGACTGTTATTTTTATTATAAGCCTGACAGCATTATTTCACTTTTAAAGTATATGTCCACACATGCATGCACACACGCACACGTGCACACACACACATTAAAATAAAAATTAAATGTAGAGAACAGCATCTCTTGCTGTACCTTCATAGCCTTTCCCTCCCTAAGACTCATCCATCTCCTGTCTCCATTTCTTTCCTTTCTATGATACACCTGCTCATTCTATAAACCATTCTCTCATCCTGTCAAAATGAAAAACTACATTGGCCACTGGCTCTTTCTGAAAATCAACCCTAGAGAAACAATAGAAGCCATAGGGAAACAGATTTGAGAAACTAATAACAAATCATAAAATAAAATAAAACACTGCGAGAAGGCCCCAGGGGAGTCTGAAGACTCAGGATTGTTATACATGGGGGAAGGAAAAGAGAGAATCGCTTCAGCCCTGGGAAAGGTAGCCAGAGGTAGCTACTAGAAAGTCCAAGGGGAACTGCATTTCTGTTTCTGTTCTGTCACATGGACCATCACAGCCTGCCCAGTCACCACAGAGTTTGGCACCAGCAGCATAAGCTACAGGTGTCAGGCAGATACTACAAGGGCAGAACCAAAGCCCTGCAGGAAAAAGAAGGAATGAAAGACAGATGTGTGCCGACCAGTATCCTGGGCTTCACTGATGTACTACTCCCATTTCAAACCCCCAGGGAATGTGGATGAAATCTATGCAGACTGCTTGTCAAGAGTTTAAATGTGAAATATGGACTAGAGACATGACTTGTGGATGGTGGGAAAATTGGAATAATAACCATCAGCTCTGCAGGTCCCAAGGTTCCATCCCCTGGGCATTTCCAAAGCTTTAATTCACCTGGGGGTACATAAACTGCAGGCTGGGATTTAGCCCTTTCCCAGCACATAACCATGGCTAGTAACTGATATTCCAAGAGGAACAGTTTTCAAGACAACATAATCAAAAAGCCATATAAGGAGGACAGCTATCACATAAGAAAGACAACAAACTCAACAACATAAGCTATCTAAATTAGCATTATGAGAAGAGGTGGATCAAGAAATTAATACAATGATGAATATATTAAGGGGTTAAGGTTGATAATCAGCAATATGAAGCAAGAATAAGAAAAATAAAAAAGGACCAAGTTGAATATTAAGGATGGAATATATAACAGTTGAAGTAAATAAAACAATGAATAAGTTATATAGCAAAATGGATAAAGGTGATGTAAACCAGTGAGACGGAAGAACTGATGGAGAAGCTCTCCTGGAGGTCAGCAACAAAGCGTAAAGAGAAAATGTAAATTAAAGCCAAGAGATGTGGAGGGTGGAAGGAGAGTGCAAATACTGGTGAGCAGTGGCTTTGTAGCATGTCAGCGTGACTAGACTGAACTGCACGTCCTAAAATTCTCTTTACTGTATATTTCTAATTTGGGTGTGCCACAAGAGAGAACCCTGTGAAGGTTTGCTGGGCATTAGCCCTTGTCTACCAGCTCTCCTTCTTTGTGGGAAGCATCAGTGGAGCCTCCAGTTGCTCTACCTTCCCCATTAAGCTTCTCTGACTCCTGGGCCAGGGGTGTGCTTGGCAACTGTGATGCAGAACTCTGGTTTCTGCAATAAACATGCATAATCAAGGTTAGAGGCAACAATCAGTAATACAAATTACAGTTTGTCCTTGCAGGCTCTAGCTTGTGGGTTCCAGCTGGTTCTTACTCACCTCCACTCTACTTCATCTCCCTCTCCAAACTGCCTGCTCTGTAGTTTCAAAGCTCTAGCATTGGAAGTACAGATAATCTTCTTACAGAGGCTGCTTGACCAGCTCTTACAATTTCGTTAGATCGAATTCCTGTGATGTATATATTCCCATTCATCAATCCTATCACATTGATTTTGTCTCAAATTTTAAGTTATTTTGGATACACTGTAAATTTGGAGTTTTTTTCTCACTTTAATGAGGACATACAAACTTTACCAAGGAATTTCATCACCTTTACCATATTTCTTAAATATTGAGGATTGCTTGTAACATATGTTTTCAGTATGTTTCTTTGTCTGGTGAAACTTCATTCTTGGTGTTATCTAAAGTGAATATATTAGGCGATCACAGTTGAAAGATAATTTGGCTGGATATTCAATTCTAGGTTCAAATTTATTTTCATTTATTTATTTATTTAGAGACAGGATCCCACTTAGTTACTCAAGCTGGAGGGCAGTGGCAGGATCACGGCTCACTGAAGCCTCCACCTCCTCAGAATTAAGGTGATCCTCCCACTTCAGCCTCCCAAGTAGCTGGTACTATAGGAACACACCACCATGAATGGCTAATTTTTATATTTTTTGTAGAGATAGGGTTTTGCCATGTTGCCCGGGCTGGTCTGGAACCCCTGGGCTCAAGCGATCCACTTACCTCCACCTCCCAAAGTGATGGGATTACAGGCATGAGCCACCGAACCTGGCCTTTCCTTTGATATTTAAAAAACATTGTTGCCTTTTTGTCATCTTCTGTGTACTGTTCTAATCTGATTTGTGTTCTAATTGTTGATCTCTTCACTATCTCTGGAGAATTTTTTTGAATTATTTCCTTATCTTGATGTTCTTAAATCCTATTCTAATGTTTCTAGGTTTAGGCTTTTTCTCATCTCTTACTTTTCTCCCTTTCTGAATCTAGGTATAATAGGGTTCATTCAGAGAAGCTGATCCATTAGGATATATTTCTGTGAGTTTATATATATGAATTCACATATATAAATATGAACAATAACATATATATATATACACACACACACACACACACACACACACACACACACAAGTCCACTAAATTAATTGTTCAGTTAGGAGGAATATACAGATATTGATAAAATTAAGAAATTAACAGGAATTGGCTGGGCGTGGTGGCTCATGCCTGTAATCCCAGCACTTTGGGAGGCCGAGGTGGGCGGATCACAAGGTCAAGAGATGGAGACCATCCTGGCCAACATGGTGAAACCCCATCTCTACTAAAAATACAAAAAATAGCCAGGCATGGTGGCATGTGCCTGTGGTCCCAGCTACTCAGGTGGCTGAGGTGGAAGAATCGCTTGAATCCAGGAGGCAGAGGTTGCAGTGAG
>CAUYQU010071616.1:0-26310 GCA_963574635.1 Cheracebus regulus | reverse complement strand
TGTGGCTCCTTTGCCGGGAATCTCCCAGTCTGTGGGCATCAAAAATTCGTCTGCAATTGTGGCATCCACTCGCTCTCTGCGCTTTCACTGGGAGCCACAATCCCGAGCTGCTGCTACACGGCCATCTTGGATCTCTCTCCCAAGAACACTTTTAAATTAGTAAAAGCTTCTATATACATCTTCCCTCAAACAATAGTTTTCATTTTTAGACATTATACAAGTTAAAACAACTTTAAACCTCAATTCACACAATTTTTATAAATCTTCAAATTTGTTTTGTAACTACTGACCCTAAAATACTCTAAATATCTTTTAAATACCAATGCTTACTGAAGCAGAATTTTTTGACATCACTAAAAAGTAGAATAACTACAGTGAATTCAAAAAGTTAATCATATACCTGTCAAATATTTAGTAATGTCACATTTAAAGAGACAACAAACACACAAAAAGAGCAATCTTCAAATTATTTAACTTAATACATTTAAAAGATACAGATATTCTAGATGTTTTTCTTCAACAACACAACTTTTCAACAAGACATACGTGATTTTTTTCGTTTTCCTTATTAACTAAAAAAAGAAAACATTTAGAATTATGTACAAAAATTATATAAATTGTTTTTAAAGTCAATGAGAAATTTTAACTAATTTTTTTTACTCTTTCTTAAGACACAACTACAAAATCAAAGTTACTTTTTTCTATTTCTAAATTAAGTAAAAATCACTATATATCCACAGGAAGAAAAAAAATCTTATATCATTTCAAAAGCACTGTTGCTGCCACAAACAGAAGAAACTATGAATACACTAACAGCACATTTCATGAAAAGTTCCCTGTGGATTCTATTAGAGTTGATAGGAGTTGAAAAGAATAATGGTGAGCATTGATATCATAGCCAAGTAATTTCAACAGATAAGAAATGATTCAACTTGCAGTTCACAGTAAAATAGTTAAACCACAGGCATTTCTCTCCTCCTCCTCTTGGGACTACATTACAATAAAAGTAAAGAAATAAAGTTTGTTCCTCTTGAGTCCTTCTGGCGAGCTGAAGAGGGTCCATAAGTCGGAAGTGAAGTCTGTGCCTCAGTTGTCAGTCAGTTGTGTTTTGTGCCTTATTCTTTGATCACACAAAAAATGAGAATACTGCAGGGAATGAAGTACAATTTAGCACTGATTTTTCTACTGTAGTTGGGTTTGAATAAGGAAGAGATGAAGAATGAAGTTTATTTCCATGTTTTATATGCCCCTCCATGCAGTCATGTATCCTGGGTTTAATGAGCTAGAAGGAGTAAATCTGCCTGCAGCTCTAGAATGAGTAAATCTGTCTGCAACTAAACACTGAGACCGTTTTCATTATGATTGAAAAAGACAACCTAGGTCTCACACAAGACATCATTATGAAAATTTTAGAAAAAAAAAAAGTATAGTAGTTAACCATACAGAATCCCTTCTTCATATGGCAGCTGACGATGTGAAAGAGTCTAAGACTGGCTGGGTGTGGTGGCTCACGCCTGTAATCCAAGCACTTTGGAGGCCAAGGCGGGTGGATCACCTGAGGTCGGGAGTTGAAGAACAGCCTGACCAACCAACATGGTGAAACCCCATCTTAAAAAAAAAAAAAAAAGAGTCTAAGACTGAATGACCAGAGCCAGAATTCTGAGACCTAAATGAAAAAGCACAAGCACTTAAACAAATTCTCAGTAAGATCCCAGATGAGATCAATGACAGAGTGAGGTTTCTGCAGACAGTCAAGGACACAGCTAGTACAATAAGATAACTTCTTGGTAACAGCAAATAATGTCTTTAAAAAATAGCAATACCAGAACCACAGGGCACTTGAACACCAAAACAAAGAATTTGTAAAGTACATCAAAAGTTCTAGTGATACTCTGAAAATGTATTTTAAAGATGGCAAAACAATAAATGTGTTCATAAGTGCCAACTGACTAATTTATCAAACCAACTTAATACTTCAGATCTTCCAAACTGTGGCCTGAAAGTTGTATATGTTATAAGAGAGATATTTCTCAGTAGCAGAATATTTAACTGTCTTTATCTGTAAACTTTAAAGTTCAGCTGTGTGAGTTATCAGCCCCTCCTGAAGGAATCTAGTCCAGGATGTTGAATGGTATTATTGCCATTTTATGCTATATTTTTGTAAAATGTAGCTTCATCATAACTCACACTCTAAGATTTTGCATCATTTTTGCTATTATCATTCTTTTAAGAATTACCAGTCAAAAGAATGTATAGCTTAATGTGTCACTATATAACATTCCTTAAAATAATTGTAGATATTGGTGTCGTTTCTGGCATTTTAACTCGAAAGTGATACCCTACAAGATAACGTATTTAAGAATATTTGATGGCAAATATTCAATATATAGTATATATCTGTTAAACATCTCTTGTAAAAATGCATATATATGTGTGTGTATATATGATCAGAATATCAAGACAATGTGGTGTAATGTCTAAAAAACTTCTAATAGGAGCTTATTATAGCAGTTTATCAAAAATAAAGGGCGGGGCACCATGGCTCATGCCTGTAATCCCAGCACTTTGGGAGGTCAAGGTGGGAGGACCACCTGAGGTCAGGAGTTCGAGACTAGCCTGGTCAACATAGAGAAACCCTACCTCTACAAAAAATACAAAAATTAGCCTGGCCTGATGGTACATGCCTACAATTCTAGCTACTCGGGAGGCTGAGGCAGGATAATCGCTTGAACCGGGAGGCAGAGGTTGGGTTGCAGGATGTTGAGATCACACCACTGCATTCCAGCCTGAGCGACAGAGTGAGACTCTGTCTCAAAAAAAATAAAATAAAGCAACAAGAATTCTGAAGAAGGGAGGGAGCGAGGAAGGAAGGTTGGTTATGTTTAAGCCTACAGTGACAGAAAAGAAAATTAAGGGAGAAGAAGGAACAGGTATTCTGCTAAGAAGAACCCAGGAAACTAGAAATCTAGCACTCAGAAATAACAAGGGTGACAGAGGAAGACTATGAAACAGGGCTAACTAAAACTTTGGAATTGCAAATTGTAACTCTTTACCTCCTCTATATCGCCATGGCCCACGACTGTGGAACATGCTCAACAGTATCAAGCATCTAACCCATGGCAAATAATTTTCACTAAAGAAACAGACAACCTCAAAGAATTCTGCTTTCTAGGCTTAAGAGTCCCTGGGAAAAAGGTCAGCTCTCAACCCTATTATCCTGAGGCTAGGCCAGTGTATCCCTTACAGTTCACTTTTTATTACTGAAGCCTGAAGCCAGAACACTTCAGAACAAATGAAAAAGCTTGCAAAAGTTTGTGTTCATGACAAAATTATGTAATAGAAAGTACAGGCACCTAGAAGCAGAAGTAATGCATTTCATCACCAAGTTTGTGGCTTTGCCAAGCGCAAGTGTGATAAAGCAAGAGAGGGGCAGAGGAACTAAGAATGTATGCAAAAAGTGATTATAAAAACTGAGCTCAGAATTTAGGTATAATCTAATCTTTCCTCTTTATTGGATCATTTTCATCACCAAAAAAATCATGATATTTTTGTGTCTTAGGAAAAAAACTTTCTAGCTTTCATCTCCCCAATTCAGCTACTATCCCATTTCTCTCCTTCTGAAAGCAAAGACATGTTTATTCACACTGTCAACAAGCCCTCTCTTCCAAACCTCTGTTAAACACATTTCCATACTTTTCACCAACACCATTCTTATCAATAACCAATGATCTCCATGTTACTAAATCCAATTATCAATTCTCAGTTCTCATCTTATTTGTCCTATTAGCAGCATTTGATACAGCTGGCCACATCTTAAAAATACATTCTTCATTTGACTACACTTTGTTTTCTGCCAACCTTACTGACCACTTCTAAGTTTCCTTTAAAGGATTGCCCTGGACTGAGTCCTTTCTCATCCTCTACTAACTACAGTCTCTTCCTTGGTGATCTCTTCTAGTCTTGTAATTACTCAACATTTCCACTTGGATCTCTAATAATATTGCCAACTCAACATATGCAAAACTGATCTGACCTTCCCTTCCAAGTGTGCTCTACCCTAGCTTTCCCATCTAAGTTAAAGACAATTCTATGTCTCCAGTTGCTCAATCCGAAACCTTAGCTTCATCCTCATCTCCTGTCCTACATCCAATACATCAGGAAGTCTTGATAATTCTACTTTCAAAATATATCCAGAATCTGATCACTTTACCACATCTACCCTTGTTGTCAAGCCAACAATGTCACTAGTCTCCCTTCTACCTCTCATGCCCCCTACAGTCTATTTTCAACACATCTTTAGTGATCCTTTTCATACACTGGGGGATAGAAGGATAAAACATCTTAGGTAGATTTTTGTCACCACTCTGCTCAAAGCCCTGTGCTGCTGCCCATTTCAATGGCATAAAGGGCCCTAGGGGGATACCCCCAGTCCTTACTTCCCTGACCGCATCTCCTGTCTACAACTCTTCTCACTCACTCTGCTCTGGATGCACTGGCTGGGCCTCCTTGCTTTCCTCCAAGACACCAGGCTCTCACCTTAGTGCCTTTGCATAAGCTGTTTCTTTTGCCTGAAATGTGCTTCTGCCAGATATCACAGTAAGTAACTCCATCGCTTCCTTTGCTCAGGTATCACTTTTTCAATACTAGCCATCCCAACCATCCTATTTAATATTGCAAACTACCTCCAGACCCTAGCATACCCATTGCCCCTTCCTGAATCTATTTTGTCTTCTTCGAAAGTACTTACTGTCTTCTAAAATGGATGATTCAAAAATAACTGAACAGGCTGGGTGCAGTGACTCATATCTGCAATCCCAGCACTTTCGGAGGCTAAGGTGGGAGGACTGCTTGAGCCCAGGAGTTCAAGAACAGCCTGGGCAATATAGCAAGACCCCATCTCTACAAAAATAAAAAAAAAAATTAACCAGGCATGGTGGCATACACCTATAGTCCCAGCTACTCAGAAAACTGAAACATGAGGACCACTTGAGCATGGGAGGTTAAGGCTGCAGTGAGCTGTGTTCCTATCACTGAGCTTTAGCCTGGGTGACAGAGCAAGACCCTGTCTCAAAAAATAAATGTAATAAAAATAACTGAACATTTTTGCTATGGTCTGAATGTTTATGTGCCTCCCAAAATCCCTATGTTAAAATGCTAACCCCCAAGTGACAATATGAGAAATTGGAGCCTTTGGGAGATAATTAGGTCATAAGGGTGGGACCTTCACGAATGGGTTTAGAGTTCTTATTAAAAAACAAAACAAAACAAAACTCTAGAAAATAAGCCCTTTTCCTTACACCATGTGAGCACACAGTGAGAAGGCACCATCTGTGAACCATGAAACAGATCCTCACCAGATGTGAACCTGCCAGTGCCTTGATCTTAAACTTCCCAGCCTCCAGAACTTTTAGAAATAATCATCTGGCTGGGCTCAGTGTCTCATGCATGTAATCCCAGCACTTTGGGAGGCGGAGACAAGTGGATCACCTGAGGTCAAGGGATCAAGACCAGCCTGGCCAAGATGAAGAAACCCCATCTCTACTAAAAATAGAAAAAATAGCCAGGTGAGGTGGCAGGTGCTTGTCACCTCAGGAGGCTGAGGCAGAAGAATCACTTGAACTTGGGAGACAGAGGTTGCAGTGAACCGAGATCACACCATTGCACTCCAGCCTGGGCAACAGAGTGAGATTCCATCTCAAAAAAATAAAATAAAATAAAATAAAAAAGTTCTCATAAAATTTGATGGTAAAGAAAAGAGAAAAATAAAAAGAAAAGACAGAAACATCTATTCTTTATAAGCTACCTACTCTATGGTATTTTGTTACAGCAGTCCAAATGGACTAGGACAACTTTGAAAATTGTCATTACTGAATAACCAGTTATATACAAACCTGCGTCAAAACCAATTTTTGAGAGAACAATCAGTTTATTTCTATAAACTTACAAATGCTCAATATATGCCACATCGTAACACATACATTAATGCCACAATCTACTTTATCCCAGACCCTTAGCAGTTTATCGCAATTGTTTACTACAAAAGCAACCAAAATAGATTATTTCCTCAAGGTTGTGGGGAAAATGTGGTAAAAATCCAAGGTTCTTGATACATCCACATAAAACTCACGTGGTATAATAGCTAAGACTTCAGTAGCCACTGTTTCACTCTTTTTAGATACACAATGACAGACAACTTATTTAACAATGTGTATTATCTATTATCTATCTCTCTCCACTGGAATTAAAGCTCCATGAGGACATGGCGCTTTGTTTTGCTCACTAAATGCCTCCCAAGTATCTAGAAGAATGTCAGCATACTGCAGGTGCTAAATAAATTTTTTAATAAACAAATGAATACTTTCAAGTTTTCTTTTGAAAAAATTTTACTACACAAGAAAGAAAGTCTTCATTTTTAAAAATCCAGTAATAATGGCAGATATGGCATACTGGTACACAGTATCTCCCTCAGTTTCCCTCTACTGTGCCTTCCTACACCGTAGAAACTTCAAAGATTAAAAACTAAAAAGCATTTCCCAGACTCTCCTGCACCCTGCAGCTACACTTCCAGATGTAACTTAAGTCCGACAAATTCATCACTTGTGAGAGATTTAGAAGATGAGCAAAAGCTGCCGATTATAAAGGAAAGCCCAGATGCAGACATGTTCAGTTTTTCTATAGCAATGTAAGAAGAGGTCCCAGAGTCTAATCCAGGGATTCTCAACCTGGATTCCACAAGATATTGAAGATACTGCTTGAATTCTTTGAGAGATCAGAAATTTAACAAAAAGAAGAAAGAAAAAACCTTTTAACTTTTGTGCATCAAGCAATGGCAGTATTAACAGTAAATGAACAACTTCATTAACAATTTTGTTAGAAATCAGCCATATGTAGTAGTGCACAGTAAGACTATGTTTATTAGGATACAGTTGTCCTTGATAACTAACTGAAGGTTGCTTTGCATGGGGGGGATGGCAGGGGGCTAATGAACATCAGCCTCTCTCTCTCAAATTACCTCCCCAAACCTCCCCATAGGTACCACCAATTGCCTGATAAGAGCAAATAAGCTCTACAAGTGTAATGGAAAATCGGAAAGAAATTTTAATTCTAATGAAAAGGCCAGCCACAGTTGCTTACCTGTAATCCCAGCACTTTAGGAGGCCAAGGCGGGAGGAATGCTTGAGCCCAGGAGTTTGAGACTAGCCTGGGCAACATAGTGAAACCCTGTTTCTACAAAAAAATTTAAAAAGTAGGCCGGGCGCAGCAGCTCACACCTATAATCCTAGCATTTTGGGAGGCCAAGGCGGGAGAATCATCTGAGGTCAGGAGTTTGAGACCAACCTGGCCAACATGGCAAAACCCCGTCTCTAGTAAAAAATACAAAACAAAATTAGTCAGGTGTGATGGCACATGCCTGTAATCCTGGGTAACCGGTAGGCTGAGGCAGGAGAACTGCTTGAACCCAGGAGGCAGAGGTTGCAGTGAGCCAAGATGGTGTCACTGCATTCTAGCCTGGGTGACAAAGCAAGACTCCGTCTCAAAAAAAAAAAAAAAAAAAAATTAGCCAGTGTGGCGGCATGCATCTATGGTCCCAGCTACATGGGAGGCTGAGGTAAAAGGATCACTTGAGCCTGGAAGGTTGAGGCTACAATCAGTCGTGTTCATGCCACTGAACTACAACCTGCGTAACAGAACAAGACTCTGTCTCAAAAAAAAAAAAAAAAAGGAAATGTTCACATCTTGCAACTCAGTTACCCCCCGTGCTTTGCTATTTGGTGCAAACTCTGCAAAATATGGACAAAATTACAATGGAGTTATATAATGAAAATTTAGTTTTGTGATTTTTCTCAATTAGTTTTTTGTTATGGACTTATGTCTTATACATTAACATCTGCAGTTTACAAATACCTGATGATCCAATGTGGCAATTTCTGAGGATCAAGTGTGAGAAAAGGGCCAAAGGAAAATTCTGGTAAGGTTGGTAAAAAACTGTATCTAGTGAGTCATTTCATGGCACTAGTGCATCAAGAGACACAAGAAACAAGCCCCTCTTTACAATGAAAGCTACTTATCAGTGGATGTATACAAGGGCTGTTAACTAAGTTTTTCCTAAACCATTTCGTGTTGTCTGTGGAAAACAACTTTACAAATACAGCAATGGTTCCAGCAAAATTCAAAAGACACTTAAAGACAAATTGTATTCATTTGACAGGTTAAATGTCAATATACTCTTAGGTATATACCCAAATGTCAAATGTACTGTAACCTCAAAACAAACAGAATAAAGATTTTGTTTTAAAAAAAAAATCAGTGAAAAGGCTGAAGCAGCAAGTTACACAGTAATAGAATGTATTGCCTAGAAAAGGGAGTCACACAATTAGTGGTGAGAATCTACTATAATTATAATTAAAAATGTAAAATTACACTGAGTAAAAGATCAGTAAAATGATTATATGAGACACAGAAAGAGAAACTAAAAATGTTCTACAGTAAATGTTGAGCATCCCAAATTCAAAAATCTGAAATCCAAAGTGCTCCAAAATTTGGCCAGGTGCTGTGGCTCACACCTGTAATCCTAGCACTCTGGGAGGATGAGGTGGGCAGATCATCAGAGGTTAGGAGTTTGAGATCAGCCTGGGCAATATGGTGAAACCCCATCTCTACAAAAAATAAAAAATTAGCCAGTCATGGAGGCAGGCACCTGTAATCCCTGCTATTCAGGAGACTGAGGCAGGACAATCACTTGAATCCAGGAGGTGGAGGTTACAATGAGCCAAGATTGCACCACTGCACTGCAGCCTGAGCAACAGAGGGAGACTTCCTCTCAAAAACATACAAGCAAACCTGACTTCACAACACAGTGTTTTCTTCAGAGAGATGCTGGTGTCAAAAGCCCTAGGAGATGAAATTTTTAAAGCTCTAATTGAAGCTCCAAAAAGGTATTAACTGTTATATAAAAACCTGTTCATTCAAAAATGTTTAAAGAACTGTGTAAAAACATGAATGAAGAGCACATAAATCTACCACATACAGAAATACAGTGGCTTAGCAGAAGAATTCTCAACAGGTGTCTAAGCTGAAAGATGAATTCCAGGAGTGCTTTCACAAACACAATGGGCCTGATTATGCCAAATATTTTTAGAATGAAGAATGACCCAATCTGCAAACATCTGTCATCACATGAAGTAACTGAACAACTCTCTGCAAGGTGTTAGAGAAAATATTTTTAAGGCCAATTGTGGTGGTTCACACTTGTAATCCCAAGTGCTTTGGGGAGACTGAGGCAGGAGGATAACTTGAGACCAGGAGTTCTGGACAAGCCCGGGTAACATAGCAATACCTCCATCTCTAGAAAAAATTTAAAAATTAGCTTGGCATGGTGGCATATGGCTGTAATCCCAGCTACTTGGGAGGATGAAGCAAGAGGAATCCCTGAGTCCAGGAGTTCAAGGTTGCAGTGAGCTATGACTGCATCTATACTCCAACAAGACTGTGTCTCAGAAAATATACATACATTTACTTCAAGTGACAAAATTTTGGGGGGAAAAAAATCCTATGATCAAAAAAAAAAAGGAAATCTTAAAATGTTTCCATTGTTTCTTGTGCTTGAGAGGGAAAATGTTTATCTGCAAATCTCAAATCTTGCTGACATAGAAGAAAAATATTAAAAAGGAAAAATAAATAGTATTTCCCTTTTCTTTTCAAATAAATGTAAGACTGAGAAAGGAACCCTGTCTCTGAATCTTATGCTCAAGCTGAGAACTTGACTTTGAGGAGGAAGAATTTTGTGTGCCGCATTATATGTTCTTGATTATACACTCAAGAGGAGATTTACTAATCTGCCCCTAAAAAAGTTATGGATTTCTCTGAACCAGTAATGTCCTGCTAATCACAGGAAAGTAACGAACATTTAGCTGCAGGTTTTCAACTTCTTAAGTTTTTTCTTATTTAACAAGTACCTAGAGCAAGGAGGAATTATCTCATGTCAGATGAAAACTAAAACTGTGAATGCTTATCTCAAATTAAGCAAAACAAAAATAGGTTTTATGTGAACAAGATAAACTTCATTCTTTTAGTTTTATAATTTTACTGTATACATTAAAGCCTATAAAACATGAAAAAAATCAAAACACATACAAATATTTTGTTAACTTGTGGACCTATATTTGAGCCTCACCATGTCAGTCAGTTAAAAAAAAAAAAAAAAAGAGTGGGCTTATTTCAAAATCTTACATAAATTACGTCTTGGACTGTATTTTTATTAGTATTGCTTTCGCTTATGGTTTTTAATAGCTTTGCTATTTGATACTGTCAGTAATTTTCACAGTATATTACATGCAAAAGTAATCGCAGTTATTGTCATTACTTTTAATGTAATTGTACTTTTAACTAAAAGTAATAGCAAAAACTGTGATTACTTTCGCAACAACCTAAATAAATAACATTAATTAAAATCAGCTTGTAGTAGTAGTAGCATAAAGATAGACATAGAGACCAAAAGAATGAAAGTCCAGAAATAAATTCAAGTATCTATGGCCAATCAGTTTTTGACATGGGTGTCAAGTCCACTCAATTAGAAAAAATAGTCTCTTCAACAAATGGTGCTGGAACAACTTGATATCCACATGCCAAAGAATGAAGCTGGACCCCTATTTCATATCACATACAAAAATTAACTCAAAAGGAATCAGCAACCTAAATATACATTAAAATGCTTAGAAGAATACATGGGGGTAAATCTGCATGCCTTGGATTTGGCAATGCATTCTAGTATGACAACAAAGGCATGAACAACAACAGAAAATAAATAAATTGGACTTCATCAAAACTAAAAATTTGTGTATCTCAAAGGACATTATCATAAAAATGGAAAAAAAAAAACAAACAAGTGTTAGGATGTAGCAAAATTGGAACCTAGGTATGTTGCTGGTGGGTGTGTAAAAAATACAACCACTGTGAAAAAGTTTGATGGTTCCTCAAATAGCTAAACATAGAATTACCATATAACCCAGCAATTCTACTCTTAGGTATATACCCAAAAAAAACTAAACACAAGGACTCAAACAGATACTTTATGCCAATGTTCATAGTAGCATTATTCACAACAGTCAGAAGATGAAAACGACCCAAGTGCCCACCAACAGATGAATGAACAATATGTGGTATAAACATACAAAAAAATACTATTCAGCCATAAAAAGCAATGCAGTTTAATATACACTACAAAACAAACGAACACTGAAAACATTATGCTAAGTGAATTAAAGACCCAAATGTAAGACTTGAACCATAAAACTCTTAGAAGAAAACATAGTGAACAAGTTCCTCAGCATTCATCTTGGCAATTTTTTGCAAAGGATCTAAAGCATAGGCAACAAAAACAAAAATAAACAAATGGGACTATGTCAAACTAAAAAGTTCCGCACACCAAAGGAAATAACAAAATGAAGGATGGCCCATAGGTTGGGAGTAAATATGTGCCAGCCATTCATCTAGATATATGGCTTATACCAAGATATAAGGGGTTAATACTTAAATATATAAGAAATACACACAACGGCAAAAAAAGAAAAAGAATAACCCAATTAAAAAATCAGCAAAACACCTGAATAGATACTCTTCCAAAGAAGACATTAAAATGGTCAAAGGGTATATAAAACGGTCCTCCACATCACTTATCAGAGAAATGGAATTCAAGACCACAATGAAATATCATCACCTTACACCTGTTAGGATGGCTATTAACAAAAAGACAAGAGACCTAAAAGTTACTTCATAGTTCCTCCAGGGTATAAAGATTGAGAAAAGTTGGGGCAGTCACTAGCAGGCAGCTGGTACACACCAGAACAGGCCCAACATGGTTCTACAGCTAGTAAGGATAGCCTGAGGTTCCTGATCTAGCGTCTCCTGACCTCAACAGTTTCCAGATTCTGAAACAGCAGTGTGGATCCAGAAATGAAGCTCTAGAAACAATTTCACAATAAGGCTGGAGGTTTCCTAATCATAAAAGAGGTAACTCCCTTGGTTTCCAGGTTCTGTGCTAAGGTTTCAGAGGTCTTCCTTAAAGCTCAATCTACTGTCTCTTTCTTCAGATATCTCAACTTACTTCTTCCTAAGTAACTAAGCCACTTAATGCCTGTGCCAGATATTGATTTATTGACCCTCATCTCCCAATTCACCTTTTTTGCCTGCTCTGTGAAAATGGATTTGTGCCCTTTAAATATTTTTTTATCTGCCAACTGACATGATATTAAGCTTTGTCAGCAGAGGGCACTGGAAAGACATTGCAAGGAAAATGAATTGTGCTTCCTGGTTCCAGGGCATTCGCTTGGCTCCAGCAGGCAAGGCTTTTCCAGGACCCTACTCCAACAAGGATGGTTTTTCCATCACCAAGCTCCTTAGTATGTGCTGCTTTTCCAACAAGCGCCTAGGCAGTTTTGCAGCAGAGTGTCTCTGATGAGATAACCTCTATATGAACAGCATTCCCTGGTACCCTAAGGGGTAAATTTCCAGCAAATTCCACCAGTGCTGGACCGTAGCTTGAACTTGCCCTTTGACATAGCCTTGACCTTGCCCTTTCCAATAAGATCTAGGCTTACCTAGAAGATGGAAAAGCACTCTTAGTCCTGGGAGTTACCACTCCTTATATCTGCTATTCCTATATTCGTTGGCATTATCTTTACTTCTCACTGGTAAATCTCTTATTACTCCAATCCCCTGTTATAGTCAATGATTCCTTATATTATTCTCTCCCTGGTAAATTACTGTGTGGTTTCTATCTCCTGATTGAATCCATACTGATACATTCCAACAATTATTTAAACTATTTAGCAGCCTATGGTAAACTCTCTCTTTGCTTAAGGGAAAAGTGGTTCTTTCTCTACAAGTGTGTCTTTACTGTTTTATTTTTAAATGAAGGATATGGGTTCTGAAATGGGAAGGGAATATACAATATCCTCAGAGATGACAGGAAGTTGTGACATCAACTTTTTTTAATTTAGGAAGTGATACTAATCACCCATAGCCAGGGTCAAAAACCATTCCTAGGTCAACCTATGCAATACTTTAATTGAAATATTAACTTCATCTTAGAGTACTATCATTCCTGTTATGCCTAACTGCTATTTTGAAACTTAGCCTACAATGAGATACCACTTCACAATCAAAAGAATGGCTATAACTTTAAAAAGACACATAATAACAAGCATTAGCAAAGATGTGGGAAACTAGAACCCTCACACATTGCTGACAGGAAGGTAAAATGGTGCAATTACTTTGGAAGCAGTTCAGCAATTTTTTGTTTTGGTTTGGTTTGGTTTGAGATGGGGTCTTGCTCTGTCACCCAGGCTGGAGAACAGTGGTACAAACATGGCTCACTGCAGCCTCAACCTCCTGGGCTCAAGCAATCCTTCTACCTCAGCTGGGACCACAGGTGCACACCACCACCCAACTAATTGTTTTTTTCATTCTTTATAGAGACGGGGGTCCTGTCATGTTGTCCAGGCTGGTCTCAAATTCTTGGGCTCAAGCAATTCTCCTACCTCAGCCTCCCAAAGTACTTGAAATTACAGGCGTGAGGCACCAAGCCCAGCCCAATGATTTTGTTATGTTTTAGTCCAACCAGGCAAACAGTCAAATTTATTTCACCTATTTTATTGTCATTCACTTTATCAAAAAGTATGGGTAAGAGTAAACCTACAAAAAGCTTATATATCTTTCCTGATCAAACATTTGCAGTAAAACCAAACAAATCTGTAAGGTTCACACAATACTCCACAAAAGATGTTCAGACACTTATAAAAGGTCTAATTTGCTTTTCTTTGTGACATTTCCATTTTACTATCAATAAATGAGGTATGTTTGAAGAGCAAAATCTCATTACACTTTAATTATTAAATGATTTGCTTAAAATAACTCTTCCTCCAACTCAGATTTCAACCATTTTCAGACTTAAACAAAGCCAGAATTTCTAAACGTATATAGGTGATGAGATTTAAAATCTTACCTTGAAACACACATTTTCTCTGCATCTAACCTGTGACTATGACCCATTTTTATAACGAAAGCACTATAACCCAAAGTCAGAGTCAGCTCCAGCTAACATCCCAATATAAATTAAAATATATAAAATATGAGGAATAAAAACAGCTATGTGGCATATTAAAAAACAAAGAACAGAAATAAACCCCTATGTAAAGGGATTAAATTTGCCAATCAAAACACAAAGATTGGCAGAATACATTTTTTTTAATGATCCAACTGTATGTTGTCTGCAAGAGACTTATTTTAGATCCCTAGGCACAAATACACTGAAAGGGAAAGAATGGAAAGATATTCCATGCAAATAGTAACCAAAAGAGAGCAGGAAAGGCTATACTAGTATCATAAAAAACAGACTCTGAATCAAAAAAGTTTATAAGAGAAGAGGTATATTATACATTAATAAAAGGTTCAATGGAGCAAAAAGATAAAACAATTATCAACATTTACACACTACCAAAATATATGAAGTAGTTACAGATCATCAAAATATAAGGCAAAAACTAACATAATTAAAGGGAGAAATACTTCTACAATAAAAGGTGGAGACTCAATACACCACTCTCCATAAGGAAAAAAGCGACCAGAAAGAAGTGAAGAGGTGATTTGAAGAACACAATGAACCAACCAGATCTAACATATATTTAGAACCAGGTACTCAACAACAGAATATACATTCTTCTCAAGGGCACACAGAACATTCTCCAAAACAGGTCATATATATTAGGATACAAATTAAGTCTCAACTGATTTTAAAAGATATTTATCATACAAAGTGTGCTCTCCAACCTCACAACAAGAAGTTAGAAATCAATCAGAGAAAGAAAACTGGAAAATTCACAAATTTGTGGAAATTAAACAATACACTCTTAACCAACGAATCAAAGAAGAAATCACAGGGTTAATTAGAAAACAGAGACAAATAAAAGGAAAGACGTAACACACTAAAACTTAAAGGATACAGCAAAAGCAGTGCTAAGGAGAAAATTTATACATATAAACACATTCAAAAGGAAGAAAGCTCTCAAAACAACCTACCTTTATAATTAAGGAACAAGAAAAAGAAGAACTAAACCCAAAGTGAGCAGAAGGAAGAAAATTAAAAAGACCAGAGCAGAAATAATTTAAAAAGAGACTAGAAAAGCAATACAGAAATTCAACAAAACCAAAAGTTGGTGCTTTGAAAAGATTAACAAAACTGACAAACCTTTAGCAAAGTTTAAAACAGAGAGAGAAGACTCAAATTACTAAAATCAGAAACGAAAGGGGAGACATTATGACCAATTCTACAAAACCAAAAAGATTGTAACAGAGTACTGTGAACAACAGTACACCAACACATTGGATAACATAGATGAGATAAATTCCTAGAAACACAAAACCTACCAAGCCTGAACCACAGAGGAATAGAATAGACCCATAACTATTAAGGAGATATAATCAGTAATTAAAAACCTCCTTATAAAGCAAAGCCTAAACCTGATGGCCTCACTGGTAAATTCCACCAACATAAAAAAAAGAGAGAGAGAGAGAGGAAAGAGAGGAGAGAGACAGAGAGAGAGAGAAGAAATACTTCCTACCTCATGAGAGAGAGAGAGAGAGAGAGAGAGAGAGAGAGAGAGAGAAGGAACACTTTCTACCTCATTCTATAAGGCCAGCACTGCACTGATACCAAAGTCAGACAGATGCTACAAGAAAATGAACGACTAATATTCCTTAGGACCACTAATGGAAAAATCTTCAACAAAATACTAGCAAACCAAATACAGCAACATGAAGGCAAATCAAAACTACTAGATATCAACATACCCATTAGGATGGCTGCTACCAAAAACAAAATAAAAACAGAAAATAGTAAGTGCTGATGTGGATACATTAGAATCTTTGTGCACTAAGATAGGAATGTAAAATGGGGCAGCCACTATGGAAAACAGTATGAAGTTGCCAAAAAAAAATAAAAATAGAATTACCATATAATCTAGCAATTCCACTTCCAGGTATATACTCAAAAGAACTGAAAGCAAGGTCTTCTTTGGGAGGCCAAAGCAGGTGGATCACAAGGTGAGGAGATTGAGACCATCCTGGTTAACATGGTGAAATTCCATCTCTACTAAAAATACCAAAAATTAGTCGGTCATGGTGGTACATGCCTGTAGTCCCAGCTACTCTGAGTCTGAGGCAGGAGAACTGCTTGTACCCGGGAGGCAGAGATGGCAGTGAGCTGAGATTGCACCACTGCACTCCAGCCTAGGCCACAGAGCAAGACTCTGTCAAAAAAAAAAAAAAAAAAAGGAAGGACGGAAGGAAGAGCCAGAGGAAGGGTGGGAGGGGGGGAGGGACGGAAGGTCGGTCGGTCTTGAAGAGATGTTTGCATACCTAAGTTCACAAGCAGCATTATTCACAAAAGCCATAATGTAGAAGCAACTCAAGTGTCCATCAACAGATGAAAGGATAAACAAAATCTATTATATATGTACAACAGATTACCCAGACTTAAAATGAAAGTCTTGACAGAGTGGTACAAGAAGAACAAACCTTGAAGACATTGTGCTAAATGAAATAAGCCAGTCACAAAAAGATAAACACTGTATGATTGATTCCACTCACGTGACCCACTCCGAGTTGTCAAATTCACAGCAACAGAAAATAGAACAGTGCCTGCCAGGGAATGGAATATGGGGGAGGGGGTGAGTAACTGTTTAATATGTACAGAGTTTCAATATGAGAAGACAAAAGAAGTTCTGTAGCTGTATGGTGGTGACGGCTGCACAACAATGTGTATACATGGTGCCACTGAACTACACACTTAAAAATGGTTTAAATGGTAAATTTTATGTTATATATGTTTTACCACCATTTTTTAAATATTTTTTTAAAGATCAAAATATGAACCTTGTGTTAAAAAATTGGAAAAAGTCAAGTTTCAAATGTAAGTAAGTCAAAATTAATGAGATTAAATTAAAAGGTGACGGATTAGTTTTCACCAGGCACCAAAAAGAAGTCTAGAAAGTGTGCCAACCATAAATTAATAAACCTAAGGAGTTCTTGTCAAAATACTATTCTTTTTAATTCATTAAACTCTATTATACGTAGGCAGTGTTCAGATTTTTATTAACATTATCCTACCATAAATCCCCCTGGCTGACTTTATTATTGTTTTTAATCCCAATATAACAAATATTCTTATAATCTTCATAATTTTAAATCATTTTCCCCATAAGGAAAAAATGTGAGGCAAAGACAGCAAGTATCTGGCATTTCTCCTTAGGATGGCTCATTCTCAGCATGAATTAAGTGAGAAATAAGCAGAGATTAAGAAGGGAAAACAGGTCACTTTTCTTTTAAGTTTACTATTTAGATATTAGTGTAGCCTTTCACATTGTGCCTTCACTGTTCAATACTTGCATTCACAAAATGTTAAATTTGAACATTTATATAGAAATGTACTACCAGGTCTGATTTTTGTTTTTAGATGGTATTCAGATTACTAATATTATAATCCCACTGTATCAGCACCTGACTATAACCATTAAGAAACTTTCTTTGATGCCGGGCGCGGTGGCTCACGCCTGTAATCCTAGCACCTTGGGAGGCCAAGGTGGGTGGATCACCTGAGGTCAGGAGTTCAAGACCAGCCTGGCCAACATGGTGAAACCCCATCTTTAAAAAAAAAAAAAAGAAAGAAAGAAAAGAAACTTTCTTTGAATAACCTTTACTGTACTTAATTTGTACATTAAAATACATATGATTGGCCGGGCGCGGTGGCTCACGCCTGTAATCCAAGCACTTTGGAGGCTGAGGCGGGTGGATCACCTGAGGTCAGGAGTTCAAGACCAGCCTGACCAACATGGTGAAACCTCGTCTTTAAAAAAAAAAAAAAAAAAAAAAAAAGATAAAAAACATATTATTATTATATTTTTAGTTGACACTTAATAAACATATGTATTTATGAGGTACATGGTGATGTTTTGATACATGTAATGTATAGCAATCAGATCAGGGTAATTAGCAAATCCATCATCTCAAACATTTATCACTTCTTTGTGTTCAGAGCATTCAATATCCTCCTGGCTATTTGAAACTATATATTATCAATTACAGTGATCCTGTAGTGCTAGAGAACACTGTAGAACTTACTCCTACTAACTATAATAAAAATTTTTAATAAGGCCTGTACCAGGTCCCAAAGCCTAAAACAGAACAAACCAGAGATTGTCACTACCACTTCACTTCTTAATCAAAGATTTGTGAGAAATCCTCTTTAAGATTTAAATCCAGAAGTTCTAAAAGCATGATACATGGGCCCCTGGGGTCCTGACACTCTTTTAGGGGACCCACAAGATCAAAACTATTTGTATAATACTAAAATTTAAAATCTTAAAATTACTGGCATCTTGGAATGAATTAAAGTCACCATCAAGCACCAGCAACTATAAAACAAGAAAAAGTCAATGTCACTTAAGAATGTCCTTGAAACAGTAAAAATTATTCATTTTTACACACCTTTTTATGTGACAAAATGAGAAGTTTGCATGAACCATTTCTGCTACATACCAAATCACAATAGTTGATGGCTGTCTCAAAGTAAAGTACTTATGTTACTGTATTGAGAGCTTCAACTAGCCTGTTTTTAAATGGAAGTGACTGAAAGAATGACTAACCCACTATAGTTATTCAAAGTGGAATATTTTGGCAGAGGTTTTCTCAGAAAAGAATAAAGTGAACTTGCTTGTCACTTTAAGTAAACGGTTGGTAGTCACATCTGTTGCCAATGATAGAATTTGAGCTTTCAAGCAAAAATCACAATTCTGGAAAAGTCATATCCACCATCATCATGTCAAGATCTAAACAGCTTCCCAATAATTTGTCTTTAACAGAATGGGTGGTGATATTAACAAACGTAACTTTCTTTGCTATTGCATGATGAAAGATGTCAACATTTGGAAGATCTGCATAATACTGAACCAATATTTACAAATGACCAAGGAATGATGTTACAATTTCAGGAATGGGTATAAGATCCATTCAAAGTTTAAACCAATGGGTTTTAATATAACAGAGCATGCAAAAATCCACTTACATGATTTCAGATTCCTCACTGCAACTAATCTTTAAGAAACTGGCACTTACTGAGTTTTGATATGATGCCAAACAAGAATATCCACAATTATCTGAAAAAGCTATTAAAATGCTCTCTCCCCTGGCCTCCCCACCATATTAAGCCATTAACTGTGTGGGACTAGATTTCAACAACATATCGCAATAGACTGGATGCTGAAGTAAATATGATAATCCAGCTGTTTCCATTAAACCGGACAGATTTACAAAAAGAGTAAAACGATGCCACTTTTCTCACTACCTTATTTTTTATTTTAAAAAAAGTTCTTTTCATTAAAACTATGGCATTTATATTAACATGTAAAGAGTTTATAACTGTCATTTTAAGTGAATTGACAAAACAATTTATATTTCTCTTTTCATTTACAATACAGTAAATATTCACAAAAGTTTTTTGGGGATCCTCAATAACTTTTAACAGTGTAAAAGGGTTCTGAGACCAAAAGTTTGAAAGCATTTAGAGTTTTAATATCAGATCCCTGCAAACGAAGAACAAATATGCAAAATCATTACTGGAAGGAAAAAAAAAGTCCCTAGGAAAATTATATGAAAGCTGAAAATGAACAGAATGTCAAATCAAAACTGACCTGACTCTATATAATATCAATAAAGAAGAAAACAAAGAATGCTTAGATAAAACTGGTTTTGTGTATCCTGGAAACATCACACAATATCCTGATCAAATAAACATGTACACACCTACCAATATTTTGACAGATATTTTTGATAGCGGCACATTGTAGTCAAAGAAACACCCAATCACAAACTCAAAAACAGATGATTAAAAGATTAAAATAGCAGCCATCACCAACAGGAGAGAGACAATCCAAGGTTCTGTCAGAAGGGACAGACAGGGATATTTCAGCAGTTCTCCAGTAGCATCCCAGGGCACCCAGCTCAGGGTCTAGCTGTTCTATTTAAAACTGACTTACATGTTTCCAAGGCAGGACAGTGAGACTAAGCTCTCATTTAACCCCGAAGGAGCAAATGGGTCATAGTGGAATTAATCTGTACTAATACTGCTCCATCCGCCAAAAGTCCTTTTTCTGCTTACTAGGTCCCTTAGAAGACTGAGGAAGAGCAATGGTAATAACAACATTTACTGGGCACTTACTAAATGCCAGGAACTATGGGCTATGCACTTTACATGCATTAATCACTTAATATTTGAGAATATCTTAAGGGTATACACTATTATTATGTCATTTTTGAAGCTGAGAAAATTAAAGTACAAAGAGGAAAAATAACTTGCCTTAAAAAAATAAATAAAAATAACTTGCCTAAAGCAAAGCCAGGACACAAAACCTAGTCATCTGGCTCTGAGGGCCAACCCCTTGGCCACTACACTATAGTACACAGGCACAGTAATCAACAATAACATATTAAGTTTAAATTCAGTGCCTACCCTACACGATTTCTGTTGTTTACATTGAAACCCACTGCCTAAGGAAAGCTCCCACCTTGCAGATGGCCCTCTGACAGGTGCATCCATTACTATTCACGCACTGTTCAACTTCTATATAGCAGGAGACTTCAAGCAAGGAAAGTAGATTTGGGAAGATGAATACTTTGGATGAGGTTTAAAAAAAATTCAGGCCAGGCGCAGTGGCTCACACCTGTAATCCCAGCACTTTGAAAAGCGGAGACAGGCAGATCACCTGAGGTCAGGAGTTCGAGACCAGTCTGGCCATCATGGTGAAACCCTTTCTCCTAAAAATACAAAAATTAGCTGGGCGTAGTGGCGGGCACCTGTAATCCCAGCTACTCAGGAGGGTGAGGCAGGAGAATTGCTTGAACCCAATATGGGGAGGTTGCAGGGAGCCGAGATGGAACCACTGCATTCCAGCCTGGGCAACAGAGTGAGACTCCATCTCAAAAAAAAAAAAAAAATGTAGAATACAAATTAAAAAATTTCATAACTCTTGGACCTCTTTTCCTTCTACTAATAGAAGTAAAACCATTAGCTAGACTTTTCTAAAGAGTACAATGCCTCAATTCAAGTCAATTGGAAAAGCTTTATAAAAATAGCCTACAAAAGTGTACATTAATAGATTTAAATGCTTTGCAATATTGGCCAAATAGGAGGTTAGTTTTAAGCCTATCCACTTCATTTCCGAGTTCAGAGTGAGTCTGCAGTTGCAATTATGTGACGAATCAATTCAAGGCAGAGTTTTGTGATCATTAAAAATGAACATGTAACTTCACCATAAAGTTTAACTCCAGAAAAGTGGAATGGGAAAATGAACAAGTCATATTAGAGTTCTGCCTGCAGGATGAGAAACAGTGGGTAAGGCACAACTAATTATCTCGCAGTAATTCTACGTAGGAAATACAGATCTTTTAGAGTTTTGTTTGGTTTTGACATTTGGCACGTGTTTTAAAATAAGCACCATTTAAAGTGCCTTAAGTAAATCGCTTTTTTGGCCTACTGAACTAAAAATATTCCAAAATACTATTACAAAAATAATTTTCTGGTTTTCTCAGACAACCAGTTTATAAAAATAATGCAGAGGTCCACAAAGGATAATTTGATTTACATAAAGCTTAAAAAACGGACATAAAAGGTAAGTGGAAATGAGTGATTAAGAAGATTGTTAAGGTCCTTTCTAACTATAAATTGTCATGCATTGAAATTAAACACAACTACAATTTTTTAAACACCTAAATGAAAAAACCCACATAGAATTAATACTGCCAAAGAAAATTTCCACTACCTTCAGGCACTTGAGCAAGCTATGTTAAAACGGGAAATGGGCTTTAAAGTATCCACATTCACATCCATTACACTATGATGCATGAAAACTCCATTCTACAATGAGTAAACGCCCAGGAAAAGAACCCAAAAAAACTCCAATTCCCCTGGAGTTCAAAAGAGGTTTATTCAGCAGCACAAGGTGGGAAACGACAGTAAAATTAAGCCAGCCTTTGGGTTACAGGAGTCCTTGAACACTGGCAATTGAGAACACCCAATTCAGGAAGGAAGGCACTAGGGAAACTCTGCACTGTCACCGAGGATGATCTGATTCAGGTTCAAACCAAAAGCTTAAGGCGACAAGTTGTAAACAGAAGACACACACTTCAGCTCAAATCACCCAGCGAGAGGAAGCAAACCTGCCCATAGCTGGTGTCACAGCAAATGCCACCTTGCTGGCGCTCAGCCGGGAACCCTTAAGTACAGGGGCCCGCGACTAGGCTGCTGGCTACCACTGGGGTGGGGCGGGGGACGGGGGGGGGGGCGCCGGGCTGGGCGCGCCCGCCCCCGGCCCTGCAGCCCCTCGGCTGGACTCCCCGCGGCGCCGCGAGCTCCAGCTCCAGAGAAAGGGCAGAGAAGGGGCGGCCTCCGCCCAGAGACCGCGCCCAATACCCTCCGCGAGGACTGGGATGGGGGTCCGCCTGGGGTCCGCCTAGGGTCCGGAGACTGGAGAAGGCGTTTTCCAGACCCAGCCAAAGCCCCAGCCCGTCACGGCTTTCCCTCAAGACCGAGTTCGTTCCCCTCACGCCCCGTGAAAGACACAACGCGTCAGGTAAGGGGCGCAGGGATCCGGGGTCGCCCCTCATGCCCCCGGGCGCCGCCGCCCGCCACTCCCGCAGCCCGGGGAGAGCAGAGGGGCGGCCGACCGGGACGCGCGAACCGCAGCGGGGCGCTCACCGTCTCAAGATGGGTCGCTGGCGGGGACCGCGCAGAGCCGCAGCACCCGGCTCGACACCTGGATCACGGCGGATCCGTCGCCGCCCGCCGCCCGGTGTTTTCATACAAACCCCGGGGGCAGGAAAGGCGGAGGCGGCGGCGGCGGCGGCGGCAGCAGCTGCGGCGGCGGCTCTGGAGGCGGTGGAACCTGCCCGCATCCCAGGCAACGTCAGCGCGGCGCCCCGCCCACCGCACGCCTCGCCAGCCGGCTCCCTGTACGCGCCGGGAGGGAGGAGGCGGGGCGTGCGCTGCCGCGAAAGAGGCGGGGCGGAGCGCATGCCCCCTCCCCACCGCGTCCCCCGTTACCCCCGTGCGCGCTCCGCCCCCCACCCCTGCGCGCCCTGAGAGAGGGAGCGCGCCCGTAGGGGCGGGAATTAGGGGCGGGTGTTCCGCGCGCTCCCGGCCGCTTGTCCTCAGCAGCCCCAGCCACTGCCCCATCGTACCGAACTGCGAGCGACTCCCCACGTTCTTCAAGTCACCTTTCTGTACGCTTTCAACTAGGACCCCAACCTTTTCCCGGAACTAAGCCCGCGCCTACCCTCTTCCCCGCCATCAATCAGTCACTCTCTTAGAAAGGGATCTTAACGCTCCCCACGTGATACCAGGGTCGCATCAAATGCTGGGGACTGCGGTAAAGCTTAGCCCTTTCCTGACCTCAAGGATGGTCCATAATAAGAGATTGGAAGGCACATACCATTACTACAATCGGGCTCCCAGAAAACAACAGGATTTCACCCAGTAGCCAAACCTCTGTAAATTAGATGCCTAGTGCTGCAGCGAACAAAATAGTATGAAGAATTGAAAAGACTGCCTGAATATAATCAAAACAATAATGCTAAGTTGGCCACTGAAGGCAAAGGCGGAATGTTTTATCTAAGCCAAAGTAATGTGTCAGAGAAATTACTAATACACCCCCTTCTGTTTTGACTGTACTTGTGTACTGCAATGTATTGCAAATAAATACTGACATCATTTACTTTTTCAAGATGCAGAAGATCATGTTTGCTGCTGCTTATGGTAAGGAATGTAATACTACAGCTAGATAAGGGAATGCATTGAGAACTGTGAGATTTTTGTTTTGTATTATGATCTTGTTCAAATAAAATTAAGCAGGTGTGAAAGCAATTGAAAAAGTAACCCAAGGTACACCACAGTGTTTCTTACAGTTTGCCATTGGCGGATGTCCTTATTCAGATGAACAAGAAACTGCCATTTAATAAACATCGTAGTTTCCATCATCGTGAGCACTAAAAGATAGGTTACAGTATTTAAAATAATTTTAAAACAACCACAACCCCAAAATACCCAATGGGAAAGGTATTACCTGAAAATACCCAACAATAAGGTAATGATTTTACAATGATGCTAAATATGTATGTAATATAGACAAAACTTTTCTTAAAGACCATTTTTCTAAATGAGTCAACCTGCCATATAGGAAGATATTATGTGAATGTATGTGTTTGTAGAATTTGAATCCCACTTTTTATAAGCACTATTAGCATAGTTTGATGATCAGAACACAAACCCAGGAGATTAACCCACACGGGATAAATAGCAGCATTACGTAGCTTTGAAATGATCCCAAACACATAGTTTGCTACAAGAGTGAGTGATTCGCGTTTAGCCTTAACTTAGAACATACTCCCCCACCCACTGGGAATGTGAATTCACCCTTCACCAGATCCCACACGTATGAACTTGAAATAAACGTCACCTCCCCAAGCCAATGTGATATTACATCTTATCAAACACCACATATAAGTTACTGACCTCAACTACAGGATTTTGAAATACATATAAATTCAAGAATTTGCAAGATACTTTGAGAGCTCAGCGGGTGGCAGATCATACACTCTGTCAGCCACTTCCCTGATCACTACCAGCTTAGGCTGCAAAAGGGCCACACTCTGTTAGCCTTTAAGCTTTGAAGCCTATCCACCAACACTGGCACCACTCTCTAGCATCGTGGGACCTTGCATATTCTCACAGATCTTCTGTATGTCAGACACCATCTCTCCCAAGGACCTCAGCCTTCGAAAGGTACACCTCAATTGTTTCTTTTCTTTTTTTTGAGACAGTCTCAGTCTGTTGTTAAGGCTGTAATATAGTAGTGCCATTGTGGCTCACTGCAGCCTTGACCTCCCAGACTCGATGAATCTTCCTACCTCAGCCTCCCACTGAGTAGCTGGGACTACAAGCACAGGTCACAATGCCTGCCTAATTTTTTTCATTGTTTTTGTAGAGTTGGGGTTTCGCTAAGTCACCCAGGCTGATCTCAAACTCCTGGGCTCAGCAATCCTCCTGCCTCAGCCTCCCAAAATGCTGGGATTACAGGTATTAACCACCATACCCACCTCAATCTTTAATTAGACTTTACTTTCCACAGAGCTCTGCTTCAATCTTAATTGAGCAACTAGGCTTTAATAGTTTTGGAACTCACTCACCATGTGGTTAATATACATCATCTATGGAGTGTATTCCCTGTGAAATTATTTTCTTAATTGTCCACTTCTATACTTTGTGGACCTAAGAAAATAAATTATCTTCACATGGCAGTGAACCATGTTGATGCCGCATTTTTTTCTCCTTAGCTCAGCGAGGTCCAATTCTTGTCTCAAAACCAGGAAAAATTAAGTTTGTGGACACTTGAAGAGTGAGTAGAGTAGAATTTATTAAGTGAAAGGAAAGCTCTCAGCAAAGAGAGGGGTCCTGAAAGCAGGTTGCCAGTTGCCTGCTTCACAGCTGAATACAAGGGCTTTTACATACAAGTTAAGGGGTTGGATTCCCTATTTGTATAAGGTGCAAATTCCTGGTGGCTCCACCCCATTCCCCCAGTGTGCATTTGGGCCCATAGTCCACTGTGGGCATGTTTAGGCAAGATCCTGTGTAAGTTCCCTTATCTGTATGAAACATGGATGGGAGGTTCTCTAGGGACCCTTCCCTTACTGCCTGCCTAAAGCAAGCTGCCTAACTCCATTCAATGTAATTCACGAAATCATACTTTTGTCTTTTTATTTTGAACCATGCAAAACACAGAGCCAGTTTCTACTGGTCACTCTTTCCACAGCTTCTTCAATAAACCTTATTATGATATATAAAACTAAATCTAGGCCGGGTGTGGTGGCTCATGCCTGTAATCCAAGCACTTTGGAGGCCAAGGCGAGTGAATCACCTGAGGTCGGGAGTTCAAGACGAGCCTGACCAACATGGTGAAACTCCGTCTTTAAAAAAAAAAAAAAACTAAATGTGAATAGCTGATACAGATCAGAATCGGGCTATATAATGGAATTCATTTAACTTGGATTCCTCAAATCAGTCTAGCTTTGTAGGTACTCAGAAATTTTTGCCTGTTTTATTCTTGGACTAGTCATGGAGAAAGAAAGGTGAACATTGGAGCCTAGCTGTCTCTTTCTCTTTTGCTGATTTCCTTCTCTCTGTGCTTTTAATAAGGTAACATACAAAAT